>JZKD02S2235579.1:0-37708 GCA_000966675.3 Picea glauca
AAACTTGAACATTTTTCCACTTAGCTCTTGTATATCCTCATTGGTCTAGGATCTAGCCACAATTATGTTACTCCTAAAATTTTGAAAAGTTGTGCTCTTAACAAATCCAGGCATAGAAACTCATGGTTGGTCCAACTAGCCATTGTAGTCAAGAGAGAGGTTAATGAAAGGGTGGATAATGTTCCATCAAAGTTGATTGGACTCTTTGCACAACAAAACTTGAACATTTTTCCACTTGGTATTATATATCCTCATTGGTATAGATTGGTTGGAAGCACATCGAGTTAAACATGACTAATACAGAAAGACTTTTGATTGCATTAATGAGGATGTAAACTCAAGGGTAGTAAGAGGCATTCTAAAGAAGACATTTGTTATATAGGTTTCAACCTTGTAGTTAAAGAAATATTTTAGAAAAGGATGCACATTACATGTAGCCCAAACATTGAAATCATCAAAAGACAAAGGTCCAAAGCTCAAGGAATATCTTGTATTGCGAGAGTTTTATGTTGTATTTCTAGACAAATTGCTAGGACTCCCTTTGAAGAGGGACATCAATTTCTCAATTGATCGTGTAGCTAGAGCAGTGAGTTGCACTACTTTCCAAGACCCCTTATAGGATGAGTACGCCAAAATTATTGTAGTTGAAAATGAAACTACAAGAGTTTATGGAAAATGGATACAGTACACCAAGTGTGTAACCATGGGGAGAACCTATGTTATTTGTGAATAAGGATGGAGCTCTCAAGCTATGTATTGATTATAGGTAGTTGAATAAAGTCATTGTGAAGAACAAATACCCATTGCTTCGTATCGATGACTTATTTTACCAAATGAGAAAGGAAAAAAATCTATCATAGATTAATTTTGAGATAATGATATCATCAAGTCAAAATAAAGGAAAAAAGACATCAATATGACAACCTTTATAATGAGATATGATTATTATGATTTTTTGGTCATGCCATTTGATCTCAAAATTCACCAACTACATCCAAGTGCCTCATGAATAATATATTTAGTAAGTACTTTGTACAAGTTTGTACTTCTCTTTTTGGATGGTATACTAATATATTCCAAGAATGAAGGACCATTAGAATCAAGTGAGGATGGTCTTGCAAGTGTTAAGAGAGCATTAGTCGTATGCAAAACTAAACAAGTGTCATTTTTATTAGAAACAAATTCATTATTTGGGTCTCATTATTTCAAAAGAGGGAATATTTACAAATTCAAAAAAGATTGAGACCATAATGAATTGACCTACTCCAAGAAATGTAATGGATGGGGAATCCTTCATTGGTCTTGCTATCTATTTCTAAAAAGCTATTGAAGTATTTTCCAAAATTGCATACCCAATTACTTCTTTGTAAAAGAAAGGAGTGAAGTTTGAATGGTCCTCAAAATGTCAAGAATTTTTTTTTTGTTGAAAGAGCTTTTTATAAGTGACTTGGTCTTAACATTGCAAACCTGGACAAATATTTTGTTCTATGCACATATGCATGCATCGAGAGAATTGGTGGAGTTCTTGTACAAGATAATCATGTAGTGTGTTATGTGTCATGGAAATTGAAATAACATTAGAAAACTATGTTACTCACGACCTAGAACTTGCTGCAATGGTGCAGGCTTTAAGAATGTGGAAGTACTACTTAATGGGCAAGAGGTTTGAGCTTAGAATGGATGGTAACAGTTGAAGTATTTATTTGACTAACCAAACTTAAATTCCAAGCAATCTAGAAGGTTGGAATTTCTTTGTGAGTTTGACTTTGATATCAAGCAGATAAAAGGAAAAGAAAATAAAGTTGCTAGTGCACTCAACAAAAAGATCCATGTAGCAGCTATTAACATTTGTAAATTAAATTTGAAGAAAATAGTTATTGATTTCCATGTTGAAGATTAACATTATATGCAACTAAAAGATAAATGGCAACAAAAAAAAATTAGAAAAGAGGTATGAAGGCTATTAGTTGAATGATGATGGGCTTCTTACAAGAATAGAATGTATATTCTCAACTTTGGAGAATGTATATTCCCAACTCTCCAAAGTTGAGAAGAAATTTCATGGATGAAATACATAATATGCTATATTCTAGCCATGTAAGCTATTATAAAGTGATTGCTGCACAAAAAAACATTTTGCTGTGATGAAGAAAGATGTTGTAAATTATGCAATGTCAGAAAGTTAAGACTGATCGCCAAAAACTAAACAAAACAATTATCACTTTAAAACGCCCTACAGTAACATTCCCATTAAGGCTCTGCAATAACAATAACATTCGCATTATATAGTTCTTTATTTTGGGTTAAGCAAATTTGGTTGCTAATTACACGAAATCTACAAGACAATAGGCACTAAGAGGCCCTACAATAATACAAACAATTACATTATAAAAGTAGGGCAGTGCTTTATTTTGTGTTAAGCAAACTTTCGCTAAATTTATTGAAAACCGATTTCCCCTATTCCAAACTTCTGCCCATATAAGAAAAACTCATTAGATATATTGATAGTGCTGAACTCCATCAGCTAGAATGGAAAATTAGTACACAAAATTTTGGGTACATGAAGCATAAAGAATATGGTCTTATTCTTTGAAAAACGTTACATAAAGAATATGGTCTTATTCTTTGAAAAGCGTTACAACAAAGCACTGAAATGTTGTTATTCACTATTATTTGCTTACCTGAAAAACACATATAGATGAACGGAAATATAATGAAATTCTAATGCAGGTGCCAGAGACTCAGAGCGATCTTTTGTGTCAATAACAACTGTAGAATATACCAAAATTATTTACATAGTATCAGCAAGCACCCGCAGCAGCTTATTCCTGCCCCGACCAATCTCATCAAACAAATTTCTTACCAGCAAATCAATAGTTTCCAAATCTTCTTTGAAGGCTGAAGTTTTTTTCTTCAACAATTGAATGCCCTTGTGAAATTGCCCAAGATCTTCCGGAGTACTGCTATGATTTCCATTGCTAATCACTTGAATTCTGTTTCTCAAATCGGTGGTGATAGTTTCAAGAGTCCCGAATTGGCGCAAGAGCAAAAGCGAGCTCCCATTTTCTTTGCGATTCTTCCCTAACTCCTCGTTAAACCGCAGATACAGGTGAAGAAATGGTGTAGACCACTGAGACTGAAAGGACACATTCCCAGAGTCTGACTTCAGGTCCAAAGGAAGAGGGTAAACTAAGCCAGAAATAAGAAACCAAGAGATCAATGAGGTCACATTCTTCACCGCAAACATCACACCCCAAAATCCATTCCATTTCGCAAATTTGCTCTGCAAGTTCTTTTCGTTCAAGCAAAATTTCAACCTCCCATCTGTCAACTTCTTTGATACAACAATTTTCTTCTTCTCGGCAGTTAGTCTCCCAGCCTCTTCCTTGCAGGCATCCAAATCTTTCAGTACCTTGGAATTCAGAGGAACGACTTTTTCAAGACCATCTAGTTTCATCAGGAATAATTCTACCACCATCTGGTAATGCTCCAACCCTGATATCCCTACCTTCAAAGCATTGCAAATGTCGAGTAGCTTCAGTGTTTCGTCCATATAGTCATTCAGCCATTCTTCGCCTTTCAAAGAAACAGGAAGACCAAGCTTCTCAACGAGAAGAATGACACCCACGTGCATAGCTTTTAGGAGATTTAGGGCTTCTTTTAACCACTGACAGGATATAAAATTCTCACTCATGGAACGGTCTAGATTGTCCAGACCTCTGGCTAAAGCTCCATAGAAGGCCTGGAGGTCTTCACTCAAGGAAACAGGGTATTTCCCACCATTCAAAGCCAAGGCGTTAAAGCATGCCAAAACTTTCATTGTCTTATGCAAAATTTTACCAATTAATGCCAGACTTTACTACCTTGCCCACCTTAAGGCTCAATCTGCGCGTTCTGGCGAATTGTTTCATACAATTCAGACTCGATAATCTGCGCGGGAAAATAGAAGAAATAATCAGAGAGATTTCACCTAGCCACTATGTCATCAATACCAAGGCAAAACATTTTATTAAAACCTTAAAATTTCAAATTTCACAGCTAAAATTAATTTTTGAGGTACATATTTAACAAAATATTTCATAATTGCACGCAAAAACCACCATCCAGCCTATTAAATTTCTCGAAATTACAGGGAAATAAATTATTTTTCATGAATCACTGAATCATAACCTTAATGGCCGAATTTCAAGAACGCGGCTAGAAACTATTATTGAAACCCCAGTTGGATTTCATTTATCAAACACAAATCGTTTCAACGTCTGATAAACGATAGAATTGTAAGAATCAAAATTTCCAAAACAGCCCTTCAATTCCCTAGATAGCCAATTCGTAGTCAAAAACCATGATTCGAAGGCTTCTACAAAAAAGACTTCTCAGAAATTAAGCCATAAACTGACTTCTCGAAAATTAAAGCCGCGCACAATCGTTTAAACGCCTCAAGCCAGAAAAGGGCCATGAGACCAGATCGTTCAAAAGCTCCAAGTGTCTAATATAGCAGCGATAAACAAGATCTAAAACTTGTATTTAGTCAAATTTCAGCCAAAAAGGATGATCTTGCCGCTTATCTAGCCCAACTGGATGACTTAACTCTGTCTTTGGACAAAACAAGGTTGGAAACGAGAATTCAATCGCTTATTTAGCTGAAATTTTTTTACTAAGCCCTTGATTTGCAAAAGATGCAAAAGAAAGCAATCCTTGAGCCGAAGGCGTTATATTTAAAGTCAAGCAAGATTTCTTGGAGCCGAATGCAGTATATCAAGCAAAGTATCCTTCAAAATTTCTAAAGTAAGCAAAGAGCTCTCCAAAATTTCAAAATAAAGCAAAGAATTCTTCGAAATTTCGAAATTAAGCAACCGGAAATAAAGATCAAGCAACTAATATTAAAATTAATCAAAGAATTCGTTCGAGTTTCAAAAGAACAGAGAATTGTAACAAAGCTACGCAGAATTCGTCTGAATTCAAAGCTAAGCAAAAGAAATCTTAGAAACTTTTGAAACTTCTGCAAATAATTCTTACGAAGATAAAATCCAAGGCAAGATTGCTTACATGGACCCGCCTAACTTCGATCAAACGCTGGCCACAAAATGGTTCGAAATCCCCCCCGAATTTTTCTCAGACCGATGCGTTTTTTGTCACAGGTTTTCCCAAAGCCACAAGAAGACAATATTTGACAGACTGGATCCTCCGGAATACACAAAACAGTTTTTTCTTTAAAATCCGGCAGATATTCCTTCCCTTCACACCAAGCTCGTGTCTAATGAAAGTATATTTCCAAAAACGTTATGATCTTTAATATTGTTTCGCCAAATTTCTTAATTTGATTTTGAGAAAACAAAGCAAAGACGCAAACTCCAAACTCTATGCTTACCAGGCATCCGCTTGCTCCGAAATATATAGGGATGGTTGACTTGGCTTCGTTGTAAAAAATAATTTACAGCTGCAATACAATACAAACTTGTTAGAGTTTCAGTTTGCAAGAACTCTGAATACTCTGTTATAATGGCATCTACTTTCCAAATACTATGATCTGCTCGCATCCACCGGCGTCTACTTTCTGTGTGGTCGGTCTTACCATTGTGAGAGCTATGGAAAGCCGACTTCTCACGTGACGAAAAGAATTTACGATTTGAATACAACTTGTTCGTTTTCTATTTTCAAAGATCAAGTTATTTTTTTCCAGAACCATGTTGGCACAAATTCAGTAGAAGGCCATTTCTTTCATCCAGATCGATGCAAAAGAGGTAGTTCTGAGAGGTTACATGTGCATGTTCAAATTCAAAGGATAGTTAGTCAAAGTATTATATTCGAATTCAAAGGATCATTAGTCAAATATGTACTATAGTAAGACTTTATCAAAAATCACGGTTTAAATTGAAGAAAGGTTTGTCAATTCAAATTCCCTTATGATGACATTTTGGACAGCATATAAAACGATGTTGGATGATGTCATTTAGATATTTAAAAAAAATTGTTTATATTTTAAAATTAATGGTATAGATTATTTAATATATTATTATTAATTAATATTTTATAAGTATTAATAGTTTATAGTTTAGTGATACATATGTTTCCTTTTAGGAGGTCATAAGTTTAAATCTAAAGGGGTAGGGTATGTACACCTCCATAGACTTTAGTAGTCAAATAGTTGTAGGGAGGGGGTCTCTTGTCCCACAAACAAGGGGCTCTCATACACCAATTTGGTTGACCTTAAAATTATATTATTATTATTATTATTATAAAGATTGAGGCAACTTGACATTTTTTAGTAAGGTGGTTCAACCAAGTTGAAGTGAACTAAAGAAGAGTGATATATGGGATTCTTTTAACCAAGCCTAAATTGTTTGGCTTCTCACATCTTAGTCTTTCCCCTTTGAATCGTTGCAGAGCACATTTAAGAACAATAACAAGTAGATAGGGGTCTAATCTAAACCACAAAGAGGCATTTTTTCCTACTTTAGGATAGTACCTCACTTTTGTTGTATTGTAGCGTATCCTAACACTATGTTGGTCTTCACACAAGATAGAATGCAATAAAAGGTACAATTGGAGCTGGATAAATCAAGGGTGCAAAATGAAGAGTGCAAGCACATCTAGGGTTTTCGCAAGCATTTGGTTAGCATAGTTATGAATATGTTTGATGAGGATAGGGGATAAATTGTCAAGGCATAAATGGTGATGATGGAGGAAAAAGGAGTAGATTATTTTTCCAATTCGATTAAGGGTCAGTTGATTTGGGATCACCTCGATTAAGTGTACATGGCAGTTTATCAAGGTCAACAAAGAGGAGATCAAATGGGTCACTCCCACTACTAGAGGAAGACATGTTGGACATTCTAGGAGAGTTGGCTCAGGGATTAGAAACTTGTGGTACCTGAAGTGGACTGTGGATGGAGGCAAGGGTGAACGACAAAGGTGGATAGCTTCTCAAGGGCCTTAATGACGCATTTTTTATTCCATTCGTAGTGTAGAAGGCTTTGGATTTGGTATATATTCAATAGACTATCTTTAGCATCAAAACCGATGGAGCCATTAAGCAAGTGAATGACGATGACATAACATTTATTCGCTCGACATTTATCTATGGGGATTTGGAACTACATCTCTACAACTTGACTAGGAATGCAAATGATCGACAAGAGATAAGGTTTATTGGCAAACACTTGGACATTAGCCTAATGAGAAACTCAACGACAATGGAACTAAGGATCCTAGGGAAACCCTCATTGGAAGGAGAACAAAAAAAGGAGGAAATGCATTAAGAAAATTCCCAAGCCAGTTAGTCTAAGTTTAGGTTCCAAAGCTAGGTTAAATAATGTAATGGAATTGGAAGAGAAGGTAGTAGTTAGGACCATTTTCTAGGAAAGAATATGTCCTATGATCGTTTAAAGGACTAGATGAGATTAAATTTTGAACTTCTGGTGGGTTATGCATCCTACATAATGACCTTGGCAGAGGGAAGGTTGGTCTAGGTTTTTAATTTGGTTGGAGAGGTAAATAAAGTTTTGTAGAACGGGTCGAAATGGGGATCCCAAAATTTTTTCTTGAAGAAGTGGCATGTCTATTTTGATGCCAAAACAACTCGAGTGGACATACTTATATTTGGGTTCAAATACCCCGGCTACCTCTTGTTTTATGGTCGAAGGATGTATTTGCAGAAATAGGAAACTCCCTTGATTCATATCATGAAGTTGATTTATCTTTTCGAGATACTGGATACTTGGGGTGGCAAGAATATTAGTGGATCTAGAAACTAACAAAGGCTTGGCAAAGGAATTGGTCATTCAAAGAGGTAAAGATTGTTATGAGTTATCTATTGATTATAAAGGTATACCCTTCGTATGTGCTCAATGTCATAGTGATGGAAACTTAGCAATGGACTGTAATTACCCTTTACAAAGGAAGGTATGTGTTATATAGTTATTTGCCACCTGGTCCTTTTATGGGCATCATCTAGGGGTTAGCAATCTAAAACAATGAATCATACCACTTTTCCCCTGAGTTTACAATACTTCTTTGTCTGGTCGTTGGTTTCCCATTTAAAACCTATGACCAGAAAGTGTTGGTCACTCCTTCTCCTCTTTCAAGGAGAAACTGGTCACTACCTTCAAGAATGCAAGGCACAACCGGGTCTATTATTCCCTTTTTAGGATTGGTTTCGTGAGATGAGATTAAACCCCAGATTCTTCGTAGTTTGACCTCGAGAAAATTTTCATCTTTGGCATGGAGATCTTATCCAAATTACCCTTTGATCTTATCTCTACTATCTTATAAATAATGGGGGTCTCTCATGGAAAAGGGGGAGGAAAATAGAAAGTAAAGTTATACTGGCAGATTAATCATGGAGCTTGGGTAAGGAATTTGGTTAGAGCTTCATCAGGCTATCAGATCCGAAGTTGTAAATTATTCCATTTGATCAATAGAAGATGCACGTGACTTTCCCTCTTATTTGATTTTATATGGTTATCATAATCTTTGGAAAGAATTATGATTTTCATGTTATATCATTAGATCTATTATAAATCTATACATGATACTTTTGATTTTGTGAAAGGAATTTGTTTATGTCTTCATGTCTGCATAACCATGTTGACAAGAGAGAAAGACATATTCAAGGAAGAAGACAACAAAGGAGTGTGCAGGGACAACCGTCAAGTGATCGGGTAAGCCCTTTTATTCCATTCACTTATAGATCATTTCTATGTATGATTTAGATCTAGGAAGATCCATCGTTTGTATCTCTATTATGTCTTAGGTCCTCGAAGAGCCTAAGGGAGGTAACTCCTTTAGGGTGAAAGTATCCTACAACATAATGGTGACTCCACTGGGGATTCCACTACTATTTAGTTAGTTTTTCTTCCTCAATTTCTTTGATTTGTCTTTCCAATATTCTTTCTTTTTGTTAGTAAGTATTTTCTGAGGCCATTTGCAAATTCTCAGCCTCATATCTAATAGATCTTCTTCAGATCTATTGTTTTTTCAATTATACGATCACAATCACGAGTGATCCATGCCCACAAAGCGAACAAAACTTTGTGGTCATTGGCTGCTCCATTGTAGGGAATGACCAACCCCTTTTGGTCGCTATTTTCTCCACTATAGGGGGTGGCCAACCTCAAATTTTCACTATAGGGACAGACCATATCATTATGGTCACCATCTAGCCCACTATAGGGACTAACCAGAGCTTGTTGGTCTCCCTGTGGTCGTTAACAGGGAGCGACCACGATCTAGAAGCGAATTTTTGAAGGGATATCCTTCAAACAAGGCCTAGATCTATGTTTGTCCTTTATTCCACCCCTCCAGATCTCTCTCAGATTTGTCCCAACAATTATTTTTGCAACAGTTTTTCAAATTCATTTTTGAAATTTTGTCTTGTGTGCCATTTGTTTAGTTGACTAAAAATACTTTTTGTTTTGTGTGTATGGTTTAGGTCATCTAATCTCATTCCCTTGAGATTAAAGTGTTGATGGCACCTTTGCGAAGAGAGTCTTTTTGTTTTTAAAAATATTTCGGGTGTTCCTTTAGATTTTCTTTCATTGTTTAAACAAAACCAACTCTCTCAACTTGCATCTCATCTTAGAAGTGCGATCCTTTTTCAAGTTATTTGAAAAAAAAAAATTATTAACTTTGAAAGCTTAGGTTTTGTGTTGAAAACGTTCTTGTGATTGAATTTTCCGGGGTGATGTTTCATAGTGAGAGTGTTTTGGTATATAGTTGAAAAGGGATTGTATTTGTTTTTTCAGAAACATTTATTTGCTAGTTTGGAATCATTCTTCTTTCCATCTAAAGAGGCAAATTGAAAAGTTGCATGATATTGAGTTCTTGTTCATATTAAGAAGAAAATAACTCTTCTCCTTCTGGTAGACATAATTCATTGAAAACAAATGATTGCATTTCATTCCTTTTTCATTCTATTGGATTCGAGTCTCACACATCATTAGTTTCATCTCCATGGACATTTTTGAGTAAAAACGACCATTAAAATCAACCAATGCTTTAATAAAATTAAATAGACATTTTTGTTTATAGTACACAAAAATTAGTTTAGAGATAAAGTCTTTGGACTAGGAAAAGTGAGTAAATTGTCCAAGACTACTAAAAAAGACTGTAGAACACTAAAGAGTGATAAAATCCAACTATCATATAGGCATGGCCAGGAACCCCTTCTAACACAGGGGATAAACACGAGGTCATGTGCAGAAGAGAAGCGAAGATTACCCCTCCAAAGCTTGACCAATCGTAGTGGAAAGAACGTATATTGGGGGGGTTTCTTGAGTGTTTCTAGTTCATTTGGTCCTAGTGCTTCGTGAATCTCAAATCCATTCAAAGTCCTTAGGAGTGTTACTAGTCCACTTGTCTTCAACCCTCTGAAAGAGCTTCGGAATTTTTTATCCTTCCCATATGTTTGATCTTGACTATTGATTGTACCCCCCCAGAGGCCAACTATGACTTGGTAACCTTGGTGACCTTTCCTAGGTATCTACAGAGGTGTCTATGGGGGGATTCCTTGTAATGTTTGGTTCCTAGTGATGACTCTAGGAGGAGCGACTAAGTAGTATATATTGGTTCTCGTAGGCTATAGTTTGAGAAAAAAGGGGAAAATGAATTATTTAATGTCAATTAGAGGAAAAGCCTAAGTTGAAAATGACATTAAGTAATTAAAAAGGGGTAAAAAGGGTGCTTGAGTGACTTAAGTGAATATTGAATTAGACCTTAGGGGAAAAAGTCACTTACTAAATAAATTCAATGAAGAAATAGAAGAGGTGGGATATTAAAGGAGAAAAGTTGACTTGTTGGCTCATTATTGCAGATTGTGAATTGGAAATTAGAACCTAGAGAGGAGTCAAGTGACTTCCTTATTGTTTGGTGTCTTTTTGGACAAAACCATCACCATTGACAGAGTTCGGTGTTGAAATAAACACCCTAGTTTTTCTCTAGGACCACACAAGTTCTTCATCGAGCTACAAAATCATATCATATCAGAAAAGAAGTCCAGTATCAGCTAGGGCGCAGATTTTCTAGTTGTAGCATGAGGTTTTTGGGGGAGGATTTATCAGTATTCTGGTTCGCTAGGCCCAACTAGACCGGAAGATCGAAATTCCTTCTGACCCATTTGAGATGATACCAGGGCACTTCTAGTGAGATAGATCTCACACTTTTTGGACGGGTAAATCTCCTATATCATGCCAGTTTGTCAGTTGTAGTGTGTGGGGTTCTAAACGTCCATTTGAGGTTTTGACCAAGAAACAGTGAGCCAGTGTTTCATCTCAGATATTGGGAGAGTGTGCTAGGGAGTAGGGTGACCCATTTGAGATAGATCTCATCCAATTCCGATGAGTATATCCACCATGGCGAGTTATCCATTCTTCTGCAACAGTTTGGTAGTGTATTTTTTGTTGCATGCAGTGTATCTTCATTGTAGCTACCAGATCCATCTACTTATCGGTATTTATCAATATTTCTTTTGTATTCCAGCTAATATCCTCATATGTATAGATCTAGCTGAAGAGATTTGTTGAGTTTCTACATTTTGTCTTGTATTGTCCATTATATCGCTGAATAAAATTGTTGAGTTGGTTATAGTCCCAAATCTATTTGCATGCACTATATAAACCTTAAAATACATTAAACGCATCCATAAACCTTAGCACATTAGATCTGTAAAATAGATCCACATAATTAGTAGTTTATATCTTGATCCGAGGATCTAGGGATATTACAGTGGTATCATAGCCTTCTTCCCGCCATCCTGTGAAGAAGTGCTTGGCTCATGACCCCATGTTTCTAGGAACAAGTGAAGAATACCTAGAGGGAAGAGGTCACATCAGAGATGAGTACATTTAGTACCATAAGAGTTATAGTAGAGACAAAAGGGAAAAAAAAAGGAGAGACTACATTCCCTTCCATATCCATTCAAATACAGAGCTAGAGACAGAGGACAGAGATAGAGATCATATCAGTTCATAGACAAAGGCCAAAATAGAAAGTAAGATGGGCGACAAACATGATATTCCATAGGGAAAGGGTAAAGACCCAAAGGCCCTTTACGATAATACCCAGGCTATGTTGAATGATCTCACCAAGGGGAAATGGGACATGATGAATGCCATAACACAGATGGAAATCGGTACACAGTTGATCCAGAACAACGTGGGAATGATTGGTACAAATATAGCAGGTGGAGAGAGTGGTTCCATGGGACATCATGGAGGTGGAGCTAGTGGATCCAGTGGGAATACAACAGGGTTGAGTGGACATCAGACACCCACTCACACCTATATCTCAGCAGGGAAGATGTCCAAGCCGCTCTTTTCGTAGTTCCAGGGGGAAGAACATATTGGACATTTAGGACAGGGGCAACATATGGGACATGCCAAATAGGGGTAGATGGGACCGAGAGATCCATTTGCAGAGTACATGAGAGACTACTTGGCACTGGGGATAAAGCTTCACACTGAGAAGAGTTTGATGGACTATTGTTCAATCAAGTATCGAAATAGGCCCAGAGAGGTGCAGAGGGGTAACATGCAACACTAGAACATGGAATTTATCAAGAAGATTAGGAAACTTTCCATCCCTTGTTTCGACAGTTCATCTAGGTGTTCATCTTGGGCATGGGTCCAAAAGCTTGATACCTATTTCAAGCCTAACCAGATGACAGATTCAAAAGCTATAAGCTTCACTACCATGCACTTGGAGGGGGAAGCCCACGAGTGGTGGTATCATGGACTGGTGACCTTGGGTCACAGTCATATCACATCCTCCTTAGAGTTCACAAAACAATTGAAAGAGAGGTTTGATCAGAGTGATCCATAACTCCATTTCATAGACCTGACATAGATGCGACAGATCAGATCGGTTGATGCCTTCATTACATAGTTTCAGAGAAAAGAAATAGTTATGTGTAACATATCTGAGCACAGGTTCATCATGCTTTTTACTAAGGCATTGACAGATCCATTGAGGGAATGGGTAAATTCCTTCAAGCCTTGCACCCTACAATATCTCATATTGTGCATTAGAGATATGGGAGACTCAATGCAAAAACCAAATATCTTCACCAAAACCTTTGTTACATAGAAAGACAAGGACCAAAGAAATACTCCAAGGGAGTGGAAAGGCAAAGCCAAACTGGATGATGAGACTAGGAGGGAGATTATGAGGAAGAATTTATGCTTCACTTGTAGAGATATGTGGGTTCTGGGACATAGATGCATGGGAAAGGGACAAATCCAATTCATTGAGGTGGAATTGGACAGTGATGAGGGGGAGGAGGAGATCATCTCCACGCCATATAGTGGATCGGAGGAGGATCATACACATGAGGAGGGACAACCTCCAAAGAAACCTCAACCACAAGTAGAACCGTAGTTAGGTGGGATGGAAAAACCACAAGTACCAGTGAAGGGTGGGGCCATAGAAACCCTTTCAGGAGTTCTCATATATGGCACCATTAGGCTCAAGGGCCTCATTCAGGGACAATGAGTCACATCATTAGTGTATGGTAGGGAAACCCATAACTTTGTAGATGCATACTTAGTATCTAGGAGGGGGTTACAGAC
This sequence comes from Picea glauca, assembly GCA_000966675.3. NCBI lineage: Eukaryota > Viridiplantae > Streptophyta > Pinopsida > Pinales > Pinaceae > Picea > Picea glauca. The sequence goes on from JZKD02S2235579.1 coordinate 13,563, forward strand.
TGAGGAGTTTGAGGGATTCACTATAGCACTGGAAGATGGGTACACCATGACGTGCTTGGATAGGGTACCAGATATGGAGGTTAAAATAGGAAACTACATCGTGACATACACTTTCTATGTAGTTGGATTATCATATACAGATGCAGTATTGGGAGTTCAATGGTTGTAATCACTGGGAGAGATTGGTTTCAATTACTAGAACCTAACAATGAGCTTCAAAGATACAAATGGGTCAAAGGTAGTGTTGAGGGGCATGTCTATAGGATCACCCAGGAGAGTGTCAGAAAAGAGGATGGAGAGGATTTTGAGGCATGGAGATGTGTCATATGTTGTCGAGTGTTTGATCACCACCGGGAGGGATTCAGATGGAAGAAAACATTATCATCTTGAGATCAGGAAACTTTTGAGTCAATATGAACCAGTATTTGCGTCGATACAACTGGGGCGCCCACTAGACAGAGGATTTCAACACATGATTGAGTTAGATGTGGGAGCGACACCAATGATAAACGCACCCTATAGACATCCTAATAGGTTCAAGGATGAGATTGAGAAAGCAATCAAGGAATTTCTTGAGATGGGGCACATCATTCCTAGCACTAGTTGGTTTGCTTCATCCATAGTTTTGGTCCTAAAAAAGGATGGCACACTGAGGATGTGCATAGAATATCATGCACTCAATAAGAATACCATCAAAAACAAGTACCCCATTCGGTGTATAGATGAGTTGACGGATGAGCTACATGGGACAGTGTTCTTCACCAAGATATATCTTCACTCAAGTTATCACCAAATCAACATCAGAGAGAAGGACATCGATAAGACCGCCTTCAGGTGCCACTTTGGGAATTTTGATTTAATGTTCATGCCCTTCAGGTTGACCAACACCCCAAAAACCTTTCAGTCTTGCATGAACCACATTTTCAGGGGACAATTGCAGAAGTATCTCTTGGTATTTTTCGACAACATCCTTATATATTCAAGGACTTGGAAAGAGCATTTGGCACACTTGGATGAGGTTAATAGCATTATCTAGTCACAGTCCTTATATTCCAAATATTCCAAGTGTGAGTTTGGAATGAGATATTTTTTGTATCTAGGCCACATTATCAGCGAGTAGGGGGTACAAGTACATCAAGAAAAGATCAGGGCCATTCTAGATTTCCCAACACCCAAGAATATCATCGAGTTGAGGGGATTCTTTGGGTTATGTAGTTACTATAGGAGGTTCAGTAGAGAATTCTCATAATTTGGGGAACCACTCACCGATTTGAAAAAGAAATGGGCTTTCCACTGGATTGAGGCATCACAATGCACTTTTGAGAAAATGAAGGAGGTTATGAACACATGTCTAGTTCTAGCACTTCCCGATTTTTCATATCCTTTTGTATTGGAGTGTGATGCATTAGGAGAGGGGATTGGAGCAGTATTGATGCAGGGGGGAACCCCATAGTATTTGAGAGAATAAATATCAGCGATTCAGAGAGACTCTAATATATCTACCACAAATAAATGGTGGCTATCATGCACACCTTAACAAAATTCAGAAAATACTTAGTTGGCAGCAGATTCGTGGTGAAAACTGATCACAATATCTTGAAGTTTTTATTGGATCAGAAGGATCTCAGTGAGAGACAAGATAAATGGGTTTCAAAGGTCCAAGCCTTTGATTTCGACATTAAGTATGTTAAATGAAAGAAGAATGTTGTAGCAAATTCCTTATCTAGGAGACCAACTAGTTGTTCGTTGATGGACATATCCATGGATTGGAAGGCACAATTATTGGTGGAGTATTCCAAAAACAAATTCACTTGTGAGGTGATGGATGGACAGGTGGTGGATGAGAGATATCGATTTTTAAATGATGCCATCTTCTACAAGGACAAGATCTATTTAGTCCCAGAATCTACACTGAAGGAAAATATTCTGAAGGCCAGTCACAATTCACCATCAGGAGGACATCAAAGATTCCTCAAGACCCACAGGTAGATCAGAGAGAGATTATCATTGAAGGGTATCAAAGATGATGTTCTAAGACACGTTTGAGAGTGCATGAATTGTCAGCAGAACAAGTCCGATCAGACACACCTGACAGGGTTACTTCAACCTCTACCCATTCCAGAGTAGAAATGGGAGAGTATCTCCATGGACTTCATCACAGGACTACCCAGGGTGAAAGTTAAGGACTATTTTTGTAGTGGTCGATAGATTGACCAAATTCTCACACTTCTTTGTGATACCCATGGAGCATAAAGCTGCCCAAGTGGAAGAGATGTTTTTCAGAGAGATATTCAGATTGCATGGGTTGTCGAGGTAGATAGTCAGTGATAGATATGGACCCTTCATTAGTGTGTTTTGGCAGGAGTTTTTCAGATTGGTGGGGACATAGTTGGCGATGAGTACTAGTTACCATCCACAAACCGATGGACAAAATGAGATATTCAATAAATGGGTGGAAGGGTACCTAAGGAACTATGTTGGGGGACAATAGTGCACGTGGGTAAAGTGGATTCATATGGGCGAGTATTTTTATAACATGGCATATCATATGTCCAACAGGATGTCACCATTCATATCATTGTATGGGTACGATGCACCATCATTTTTGGAGACATTATTTCGGGACAACAGGGCTCCTAGAGCCAAAGATTGGATAAAGGATAATCAGGAGATTCTCAAAATTAGGAAAACCTCCAGGTAGAGCAGAATCAACAAAAAGTGTATGCAAACCGAAAAATAGTAGAGCACAACTTAGAGGTGGGGGATTTGGTATTTCTAATATTACAACCATACAAACATTCATCTCTTAAAAAGAGTGGAGAAGAAAAAATGAAACAAAGATTATATGGACCTTATCGGGTCATTCAGAGATTTGGTGAGGTGGCCTACAAGTTAGAACTACCTGAGGGTAGTAAGATCCACATTGTGTTCCACGTTTCTTACCTCAAGAAGATGGTGGGACAACATGTTACTACTTCAGAGGAGCTACCACCATTGGATGAGGAGGGTCAGTGGGAGTTGGTACCGGAGAAGGTTTTGGAGCACAGGGAGTGTAGGTTGAGCAATCGGACTATCAGCGAGTGCCTGATCAAATGGAGGGGAATTCTTGTTGAGAATGATACATGGGAGGAGGATTGGGTCCTGCAACACCCTATATTGAGGTTGCTTAAGGAAAAGCAATCTTGGGAAGGGAGGACTGTAATGTCCCATTCCTACTTATGACTCCAGAAGGAGAGATTAAGTATCCTATGTTGGTTCCCATAGGCTATAGTCAGAGAAAAATGGGACAAAAAATTATTTAATGTCAATTACAGGAAAATCCTAAGTTGAAAATGACATTAAGTAATTAAAAAGGTGTAAAAAGGGTGTTTATGTGACTTACGTGAATATTAATTAGAACTTAGGGAAAAAAGTCACTTAATGATAAATTCAATGAAGAATTAGAAGAGGTGGGATATAGAAGGAGAAACGTCAACTTGTTGGATCATTATTCCAGATTGTGAAATGGAAATTAGAACCTAGAGAAGAGTCAGGTGACTTCCTTCTTGTTTCATGGCTTTTTGGATGAAACCATCGCCATTGACAGAGTTCAATGTTGAAAGACACACCCTAGTCCATCAAGAGGACCACACAGGTTCTTCATCAAGCTAAAATATCATATTATATTAGCAGAGAAGTCTAGTATCAGCTAGGGCACATATTTTCCAGTTGCAACATGAGGTTTTTGGGGAAGGATTTATCAGTATTCTAGGTCGCTAGGACCAACCAGACCGGAAGATCCAAAATTATTCTAACCCATATGAGAGGATTCCAGGGAGCTTCCAAATGAGATAGATATCACACTTTTTTGATGAGTAAATATACCAGATCATGTCATTTTGTCAGTTATAGTGTGTGGGGGTCTAGACATTCATTCGGGGTTCCAACTGAGCAACAGTGAAGCAGTGTTTCATCTCAGAGGATGGGAGAGTGTTCTAGGGATAAGGATGACCCATATAATATAGATATTATCTAATTTCGATGAGTATAACCACCAAGGTGAGTTATCCAGTCTTCTGCAACAATTTGGCAGCGTATCTTTGGTTACATGGATCTTTGCATTTCGGGCATGTAGCGGATCTTCATTGCAACTACCAGATCCATCTACTTATCGGTATTTATCAAAATTTTGTTTGTATTCTAGTTAATATCCTCTTCTATATAGATCTAGCTGAAGAGATTTGTTGAGTTTCCGCATTTTGTCTTGTATTGTCCATTATATTGTTGAATAAAATTGTTGAGTTGTTTATAGTCCCAAAAATATTTGCATGCACTATATATAAACCTTAAAACACAAAANGAGATTTGTTGAGTTTCTACATTTTGTCTTGTATTGTCCATTATATCGCTGAATAAAATTGTTGAGTTGGTTATAGTCCCAAATCTATTTGCATGCACTATATAAACCTTAAAATACATTAAACGCATCCATAAACCTTAGCACATTAGATCTGTAAAATAGATCCACATAATTAGTAGTTTATATCTTGATCCGAGGATCTAGGGATATTACAGTGGTATCATAGCCTTCTTCCCGCCATCCTGTGAAGAAGTGCTTGGCTCATGACCCCATGTTTCTAGGAACAAGTGAAGAATACCTAGAGGGAAGAGGTCACATCAGAGATGAGTACATTTAGTACCATAAGAGTTATAGTAGAGACAAAAGGGAAAAAAAAAGGAGAGACTACATTCCCTTCCATATCCATTCAAATACAGAGCTAGAGACAGAGGACAGAGATAGAGATCATATCAGTTCATAGACAAAGGCCAAAATAGAAAGTAAGATGGGCGACAAACATGATATTCCATAGGGAAAGGGTAAAGACCCAAAGGCCCTTTACGATAATACCCAGGCTATGTTGAATGATCTCACCAAGGGGAAATGGGACATGATGAATGCCATAACACAGATGGAAATCGGTACACAGTTGATCCAGAACAACGTGGGAATGATTGGTACAAATATAGCAGGTGGAGAGAGTGGTTCCATGGGACATCATGGAGGTGGAGCTAGTGGATCCAGTGGGAATACAACAGGGTTGAGTGGACATCAGACACCCACTCACACCTATATCTCAGCAGGGAAGATGTCCAAGCCGCTCTTTTCGTAGTTCCAGGGGGAAGAACATATTGGACATTTAGGACAGGGGCAACATATGGGACATGCCAAATAGGGGTAGATGGGACCGAGAGATCCATTTGCAGAGTACATGAGAGACTACTTGGCACTGGGGATAAAGCTTCACACTGAGAAGAGTTTGATGGACTATTGTTCAATCAAGTATCGAAATAGGCCCAGAGAGGTGCAGAGGGGTAACATGCAACACTAGAACATGGAATTTATCAAGAAGATTAGGAAACTTTCCATCCCTTGTTTCGACAGTTCATCTAGGTGTTCATCTTGGGCATGGGTCCAAAAGCTTGATACCTATTTCAAGCCTAACCAGATGACAGATTCAAAAGCTATAAGCTTCACTACCATGCACTTGGAGGGGGAAGCCCACGAGTGGTGGTATCATGGACTGGTGACCTTGGGTCACAGTCATATCACATCCTCCTTAGAGTTCACAAAACAATTGAAAGAGAGGTTTGATCAGAGTGATCCATAACTCCATTTCATAGACCTGACATAGATGCGACAGATCAGATCGGTTGATGCCTTCATTACATAGTTTCAGAGAAAAGAAATAGTTATGTGTAACATATCTGAGCACAGGTTCATCATGCTTTTTACTAAGGCATTGACAGATCCATTGAGGGAATGGGTAAATTCCTTCAAGCCTTGCACCCTACAATATCTCATATTGTGCATTAGAGATATGGGAGACTCAATGCAAAAACCAAATATCTTCACCAAAACCTTTGTTACATAGAAAGACAAGGACCAAAGAAATACTCCAAGGGAGTGGAAAGGCAAAGCCAAACTGGATGATGAGACTAGGAGGGAGATTATGAGGAAGAATTTATGCTTCACTTGTAGAGATATGTGGGTTCTGGGACATAGATGCATGGGAAAGGGACAAATCCAATTCATTGAGGTGGAATTGGACAGTGATGAGGGGGAGGAGGAGATCATCTCCACGCCATATAGTGGATCGGAGGAGGATCATACACATGAGGAGGGACAACCTCCAAAGAAACCTCAACCACAAGTAGAACCGTAGTTAGGTGGGATGGAAAAACCACAAGTACCAGTGAAGGGTGGGGCCATAGAAACCCTTTCAGGAGTTCTCATATATGGCACCATTAGGCTCAAGGGCCTCATTCAGGGACAATGAGTCACATCATTAGTGTATGGTAGGGAAACCCATAACTTTGTAGATGCATACTTAGTATCTAGGAGGGGGTTACAGACTGAGGAGTTTGAGGGATTCACTATAGCACTGGAAGATGGGTACACCATGACGTGCTTGGATAGGGTACCAGATATGGAGGTTAAAATAGGAAACTACATCGTGACATACACTTTCTATGTAGTTGGATTATCATATACAGATGCAGTATTGGGAGTTCAATGGTTGTAATCACTGGGAGAGATTGGTTTCAATTACTAGAACCTAACAATGAGCTTCAAAGATACAAATGGGTCAAAGGTAGTGTTGAGGGGCATGTCTATAGGATCACCCAGGAGAGTGTCAGAAAAGAGGATGGAGAGGATTTTGAGGCATGGAGATGTGTCATATGTTGTCGAGTGTTTGATCACCACCGGGAGGGATTCAGATGGAAGAAAACATTATCATCTTGAGATCAGGAAACTTTTGAGTCAATATGAACCAGTATTTGCGTCGATACAACTGGGGCGCCCACTAGACAGAGGATTTCAACACATGATTGAGTTAGATGTGGGAGCGACACCAATGATAAACGCACCCTATAGACATCCTAATAGGTTCAAGGATGAGATTGAGAAAGCAATCAAGGAATTTCTTGAGATGGGGCACATCATTCCTAGCACTAGTTGGTTTGCTTCATCCATAGTTTTGGTCCTAAAAAAGGATGGCACACTGAGGATGTGCATAGAATATCATGCACTCAATAAGAATACCATCAAAAACAAGTACCCCATTCGGTGTATAGATGAGTTGACGGATGAGCTACATGGGACAGTGTTCTTCACCAAGATATATCTTCACTCAAGTTATCACCAAATCAACATCAGAGAGAAGGACATCGATAAGACCGCCTTCAGGTGCCACTTTGGGAATTTTGATTTAATGTTCATGCCCTTCAGGTTGACCAACACCCCAAAAACCTTTCAGTCTTGCATGAACCACATTTTCAGGGGACAATTGCAGAAGTATCTCTTGGTATTTTTCGACAACATCCTTATATATTCAAGGACTTGGAAAGAGCATTTGGCACACTTGGATGAGGTTAATAGCATTATCTAGTCACAGTCCTTATATTCCAAATATTCCAAGTGTGAGTTTGGAATGAGATATTTTTTGTATCTAGGCCACATTATCAGCGAGTAGGGGGTACAAGTACATCAAGAAAAGATCAGGGCCATTCTAGATTTCCCAACACCCAAGAATATCATCGAGTTGAGGGGATTCTTTGGGTTATGTAGTTACTATAGGAGGTTCAGTAGAGAATTCTCATAATTTGGGGAACCACTCACCGATTTGAAAAAGAAATGGGCTTTCCACTGGATTGAGGCATCACAATGCACTTTTGAGAAAATGAAGGAGGTTATGAACACATGTCTAGTTCTAGCACTTCCCGATTTTTCATATCCTTTTGTATTGGAGTGTGATGCATTAGGAGAGGGGATTGGAGCAGTATTGATGCAGGGGGGAACCCCATAGTATTTGAGAGAATAAATATCAGCGATTCAGAGAGACTCTAATATATCTACCACAAATAAATGGTGGCTATCATGCACACCTTAACAAAATTCAGAAAATACTTAGTTGGCAGCAGATTCGTGGTGAAAACTGATCACAATATCTTGAAGTTTTTATTGGATCAGAAGGATCTCAGTGAGAGACAAGATAAATGGGTTTCAAAGGTCCAAGCCTTTGATTTCGACATTAAGTATGTTAAATGAAAGAAGAATGTTGTAGCAAATTCCTTATCTAGGAGACCAACTAGTTGTTCGTTGATGGACATATCCATGGATTGGAAGGCACAATTATTGGTGGAGTATTCCAAAAACAAATTCACTTGTGAGGTGATGGATGGACAGGTGGTGGATGAGAGATATCGATTTTTAAATGATGCCATCTTCTACAAGGACAAGATCTATTTAGTCCCAGAATCTACACTGAAGGAAAATATTCTGAAGGCCAGTCACAATTCACCATCAGGAGGACATCAAAGATTCCTCAAGACCCACAGGTAGATCAGAGAGAGATTATCATTGAAGGGTATCAAAGATGATGTTCTAAGACACGTTTGAGAGTGCATGAATTGTCAACAGAACAAGTCCGATCAGACACACCTGACAGGGTTACTTCAACCTCTACCCATTCCAGAGTAGAAATGGGAGAGTATCTCCATGGACTTCATCACAGGACTACCTAGGGTGAAATTTAAGGACTATTTTTGTAGTGGTCGATAGATTGACCAAATTCTCACACTTCTTTGTGATACCCATGGAGCATAAAGCTGCCCAAATGGAAGAGATGTTTTTCAGAGAGATATTCAGATTGCATGGGTTGTCGAGGTAGATAGTCAGTGATAGATATGGACCCTTCATTAGTGTGTTTTGGCAGGAGTTGTTCAGATTGGTGGGGACATAGTTGGCGATGAGTACTAGTTACCATCCACAAACCGACGGGCAAAATGAGATATTCAATAAATGGGTGGAAGGGTACCTAAGGAACTATGTTGGGGGACAATAGTGCACGTGGGTAAAGTGGATTCATATGGGCGAGTATTTTTATAACATGGCATATCATATGTCCAACAGGATGTCACCATTCATAKCATTGTATGGGTACGATGCACCATCATTTTTGGAGACATTATTTCGGGACAACAGGGCTCCTAGAGCCAAAGATTGGATAAAGGATAATCAGGAGATTCTCAAAATTAGGAAAACCTCCAGGTAGAGCAGAATCAACAAAAAGTGTATGCAAACCGAMAAATAGTAGAGCACAACTTAGAGGTGGGGGATTTGGTATTTCTAATATTACAACCATACAAACATTCATCTCTTAAAAAGAGTGGAGAAGAAAAAATGAAACAAAGATTATATGGACCTTATCGGGTCATTCAGAGATTTGGTGAGGTGGCCTACAAGTTAGAACTACCYGAGGGTAGTAAGATCCACATTGTGTTCCACGTTTCTTACCTCAAGAAGATGGTGGGACAACATGTTACTACTTCAGAGGAGCTACCACCATTGGATGAGGAGGGTCAGTGGGAGTTGGTACCGGAGAAGGTTTTGGAGCACAGGGAGTGTAGGTTGAGCAATCGGACTATCAGCGAGTGCCTGATCAAATGGAGGGGAATTCTTGTTGAGAATGATACATGGGAGGAGGATTGGGTCCTGCAACACCCTATATTGAGGTTGCTTAAGGAAAAGCAATCTTGGGAAGGGAGGACTGTAATGTCCCATTCCTACTTATGACTCCAGAAGGAGAGATTAAGTATCCTATGTTGGTTCCCATAGGCTATAGTCAGAGAAAAATGGGACAAAAAATTATTTAATGTCAATTACAGGAAAATCCTAAGTTGAAAATGACATTAAGTAATTAAAAAGGTGTAAAAAGGGTGTTTATGTGACTTACGTGAATATTAATTAGAACTTAGGGAAAAAAGTCACTTAATGATAAATTCAATGAAGAATTAGAAGAGGTGGGATATAGAAGGAGAAACGTCAACTTGTTGGATCATTATTCCAGATTGTGAAATGGAAATTAGAACCTAGAGAAGAGTCAGGTGACTTCCTTCTTGTTTCATGGCTTTTTGGATGAAACCATCGCCATTGACAGAGTTCAATGTTGAAAGACACACCCTAGTCCATCAAGAGGACCACACAGGTTCTTCATCAAGCTAAAATATCATATTATATTAGCAGAGAAGTCTAGTATCAGCTAGGGCACATATTTTCCAGTTGCAACATGAGGTTTTTGGGGAAGGATTTATCAGTATTCTAGGTCGCTAGGACCAACCAGACCGGAAGATCCAAAATTATTCTAACCCATATGAGAGGATTCCAGGGAGCTTCCAAATGAGATAGATATCACACTTTTTTGATGAGTAAATATACCAGATCATGTCATTTTGTCAGTTATAGTGTGTGGGGGTCTAGACATTCATTCGGGGTTCCAACTGAGCAACAGTGAAGCAGTGTTTCATCTCAGAGGATGGGAGAGTGTTCTAGGGATAAGGATGACCCATATAATATAGATATTATCTAATTTCGATGAGTATAACCACCAAGGTGAGTTATCCAGTCTTCTGCAACAATTTGGCAGCGTATCTTTGGTTACATGGATCTTTGCATTTCGGGCATGTAGCGGATCTTCATTGCAACTACCAGATCCATCTACTTATCGGTATTTATCAAAATTTTGTTTGTATTCTAGTTAATATCCTCTTCTATATAGATCTAGCTGAAGAGATTTGTTGAGTTTCCGCATTTTGTCTTGTATTGTCCATTATATTGTTGAATAAAATTGTTGAGTTGTTTATAGTCCCAAAAATATTTGCATGCACTATATATAAACCTTAAAACACAAAATAATGTATCCAAAAACCTTAGCACATCAGATCTGTAAAACAGAGCCACATAATTAGTAGTTGATATCTTGTTCTGAGGATCTAGAGATGTTACATTCCCATAGTATCCGGCGGAAACGGCGTATCACACTTTCAGTACCCTTGGAGGGTGACCCCATGAAGCAAGGGTTACTTGCACTGAGAAGGGTTTTTATGTGGAGTTCGGGGCAACTTATTCTCATATGTTCACTAACGTCTTGACATCATGTCTTCAAAATATCCCTCTATATAATGTTTCTTGGTCGATTGCCTATAGATTTCTTAGAGGTGTGTTCAGTCAACATTTGTAGTTGGCCTTAGAGATTTTTATTTTCCTTTCACTGTGGTCAACCAAGGTATATGTAGATCCCATAGAATGAAAGGATTACCTCATGATGGACAATATCCTCTACAAAACCTTTCTAACAAAGGAATGGTCGAAGGAATGACTTCTAAAACTAGGATTGTAGCTCCTGGGAGTGACCAACACACAAAAGAACCAGTAAAAATCTGCATGGAAGGCTTGGTAGCTCATGAAAATCCCCCCTTTATTGATCCACTTGGCCCACTACTCATTGAACAATTGTCCATGACATATTTTGATGATTTTTATTCTTACTGTTTACCAGAGGGATTGGAAATTTCACCTCCTCTATCCACAACTCTTGTAGTTGATCTTGCAAGAGCACAATATTCTATTGTTGGTGCTTCTTCTTTATTAGGAACATTTATGACCTAGGTTACTTTGACATAACCATTGGAAAATACATCTCTCTTTACACATGGGCTAGTTAATATTCCTGCTTCATTAGTCCCGCATATGGATACACCAAGTGATTTAATTGGTCATCCCATTGGTCATATGATCAACAATCAAGTCAGTCACACAACCCCAATTACGCAAGCCACTCATCCTACATCTCCAACTTTACAAATTGGGAGTTCTTCTATACCCTTCATTGGAGGTCAATATTCAATTGGAGGCCAACCCTTCGCTAGGGGGAAATCCTCAGCCATGGTTCAAGCTCCTATGTTGGGGAAAAACAAATAGCCTGAGGGAAAACTGCCCCTGCAGGTCCTTCCATCCCTATTACTATAGACCTGTACCCTGGAAAACCATATCTAGGAGTTGTGAATCCTTTATGGATTCAACCTAATCCAATGGGAATTCCTCAACAAGGAACTTTGCCCAATTAATCTGTGAACCCCATGATCCCACTACAACAACTCCATCAACCATCGTATATGGGAGGACAATCAGGCCAACCAAAGCATAAGGGGACCTTGAGGTCAACGAAAATACATAGGAGAACAGTTTGGTTTTTCCATATCATCACAACCTGTGTATGGTCCTATTGGTGCTCCCATGCCACATAATTACCACCAGTATCAACAGGTCAACCGATAGCTTCCATTCTTAGCTACGTTGGATATGCAAATTTGTCTCTCTTGAACAATGATTTTATACGTCATTCCTTGTTTTGGCCTCCCATCCCTACCAAATTCCCTTTTGACATCCTCAATTTCGACGAAAAACCTGGGGAAGATCCTAATAACCACATAATGACCTTTCATCTCTAGTGTTCTTAGAACTCCTTGATGGATGATTCCATTTGGTTATGAATTTTCCAGAGAATGCTCATAGGTTCAACAAAAAAATGGTATATTGAGTTGCTTCCAAACTCCTTTGTCGATTTTAATTATCTGTCCATGGCATTCCTGACTCACTTCCAACTATCAATTCGATATGAAACCAATACAAAGATTTTAGCTTCGCTTAGGAAATCCTCTTCCACTCACATTTATGATCATATACATGAGTGAAGCAGTGGAAATGATTAATTAAAGACACCATTCCTGACCAACTCTTAGAAGATTGGTTTACGAAGTCACTTTTTTCTCCTATCACTAGAGGTGTCTCTATGGAAGGTATTGTTACTGAGGAGCAGGCCATCAGTCGTGCTCAATATTTGGACCTGGTATATTCCTAGTCGAGTACATTATACGATATGATCCCTCATGCTCCTCGACCGTCAACTGATTCATCAAAACCATCCCCGAGAACCCATGTTGATGGAATAATGGGTTCTGTAAAACTATAGTCTACAACATGATAGCAGAATGGTACCGATATCAAACCTCCTCCCTCTCCTACAAAAACCTCCCAGGTGAATGTGGTCCAATCCACTTCATCTCAATCATCTGGAGACAAGAATAAAAACAAGGGAAAATCCAAAAAATATTATAACCAACAGGATACTACAGAAACCTAAGACCCCAATGCCAGGGGGGGGGGGGGGAACAAAAGAAAGGAAAAATGCCCTTGCATGGTATGTAAGGAAGACCACTTCACCAAATATTATCTCTGACTTTCCAAGGTTCATCAATATCTCGAGCGAGGGGGATCTCCTTCCAAACCCACGGTATTAACTAATCCTTCTCCCAAACAACCCCAAATGATCACACACGTTCCTGCACCCCCACTGGGGGGCAATGTAGAGTCCTCAACTACAAATGTCGTGATGGTTAAATTCAGGTTGGCACTAACCACCAAAGAAAAGAACTATGACTCCCAAGAAGGGTAACCTTCATATAAGGATCCTCCATTGAATACTCCACCTAATGGCCCTCTCATGTTAGAGAAAATAGATTATGAACCTTCCATCTGCCCTCCAAAAGGAGTACTTCTATGGACCACCCAAAATATGAGAACTCGAGCAACCCAACACTACATCATAGTGGAAGATCTTTCTCAGGCCCCATGTGCCATGTTAGCACTCAAAGTATTACATAGTTGTTTGTTATAGCGGAAATCATTGTAATCAACCATAGGGNGAGGGTAGTAAGATCCACATTGTGTTCCACGTTTCTTACCTCAAGAAGATGGTGGGACAACATGTTACTACTTCAGAGGAGCTACCACCATTGGATGAGGAGGGTCAGTGGGAGTTGGTACCGGAGAAGGTTTTGGAGCACAGGGAGTGTAGGTTGAGCAATCGGACTATCAGCGAGTGCCTGATCAAATGGAGGGGAATTCTTGTTGAGAATGATACATGGGAGGAGGATTGGGTCCTGCAACACCCTATATTGAGGTTGCTTAAGGAAAAGCAATCTTGGGAAGGGAGGACTGTAATGTCCCATTCCTACTTATGACTCCAGAAGGAGAGATTAAGTATCCTATGTTGGTTCCCATAGGCTATAGTCAGAGAAAAATGGGACAAAAAATTATTTAATGTCAATTACAGGAAAATCCTAAGTTGAAAATGACATTAAGTAATTAAAAAGGTGTAAAAAGGGTGTTTATGTGACTTACGTGAATATTAATTAGAACTTAGGGAAAAAAGTCACTTAATGATAAATTCAATGAAGAATTAGAAGAGGTGGGATATAGAAGGAGAAACGTCAACTTGTTGGATCATTATTCCAGATTGTGAAATGGAAATTAGAACCTAGAGAAGAGTCAGGTGACTTCCTTCTTGTTTCATGGCTTTTTGGATGAAACCATCGCCATTGACAGAGTTCAATGTTGAAAGACACACCCTAGTCCATCAAGAGGACCACACAGGTTCTTCATCAAGCTAAAATATCATATTATATTAGCAGAGAAGTCTAGTATCAGCTAGGGCACATATTTTCCAGTTGCAACATGAGGTTTTTGGGGAAGGATTTATCAGTATTCTAGGTCGCTAGGACCAACCAGACCGGAAGATCCAAAATTATTCTAACCCATATGAGAGGATTCCAGGGAGCTTCCAAATGAGATAGATATCACACTTTTTTGATGAGTAAATATACCAGATCATGTCATTTTGTCAGTTATAGTGTGTGGGGGTCTAGACATTCATTCGGGGTTCCAACTGAGCAACAGTGAAGCAGTGTTTCATCTCAGAGGATGGGAGAGTGTTCTAGGGATAAGGATGACCCATATAATATAGATATTATCTAATTTCGATGAGTATAACCACCAAGGTGAGTTATCCAGTCTTCTGCAACAATTTGGCAGCGTATCTTTGGTTACATGGATCTTTGCATTTCGGGCATGTAGCGGATCTTCATTGCAACTACCAGATCCATCTACTTATCGGTATTTATCAAAATTTTGTTTGTATTCTAGTTAATATCCTCTTCTATATAGATCTAGCTGAAGAGATTTGTTGAGTTTCCGCATTTTGTCTTGTATTGTCCATTATATTGTTGAATAAAATTGTTGAGTTGTTTATAGTCCCAAAAATATTTGCATGCACTATATATAAACCTTAAAACACAAAACAATGTATCCAAAAACCTTAGCACATCAGATCTGCAAAACAGAGCCACATAATTAGTAGTTGATATCTTGTTCTAAGGATCTAGAGATGTTACATTCCCATAGTATCCGGCGGAAACGGCGTATCACACTTTCAGTACCCTTGGAGGGTGACCCCATGAAGCAAGGGTTACTTGGACTGAGAAGGGTTTTTATGTGGAGTTCGGGGAAACTTATTCTCATATGTTCACTAACGTCTTGACATCATGTCTTCAAAATATCCCTCTATATAATGTTTCTTGGTCTATTGCCTATAGATTTCTTAGAGGTGTGTTCAGTCAACATTTGTAGTTGGCCTTAGAGATTTTTATTTTCCTTTCACTGTGGTCAACCAAGGTATATGTAGATCCCACAGAATGAAAGGATTACCTCATGATGGACAATATCCTCTACAAAACCTTTCTAACAAAGGAATGGTCGAAGGAATGAATTCTAAAACTAGGATTGTAGCTCCTGGGAGTGACCAACACACAAAAGAACCAGTAAAAACCTGCATGGAAGGCTTGGTACCTCATGAAAATCCCCCCTTTATTGATCCACTTGGCCCACTACTCATTGAACAATTGTCCATGACATATTTTGATGATTTTTATTCTTACTGTTTACCAGAGGGATTGGAAATTTCACCTCCTCTATCCACAACTCTTGTAGTTGATCTTGCAAGAGCACAATATTCTATTGTTGGTGCTTCTTCTTTATTAGGAACATTTATGACCTAGGTTACTTTGACATAACCATTGGAAAATACATCTCTCTTTACACATGGGCTAGTTAATATTCCTGCTTCATTAGTCCCGCATATGGATACACCAAGTGATTTAATTGGTCATCCCATTGGTCATATGATCAACAATCAAGTCAGTCACACAACCCCAATTACGCAAGCCACTCATCCTACATCTCCAACTTTACAAATTGGGAGTTCTTCTATACCCTTCATTGGAGGTCAATATTCAATTGGAGGCCAACCCTTCGCTAGGGGGAAATCCTCAGCCATGGTTCAAGCTCCTATGTTGGGGAAAAACAAATAGCCTGAGGGAAAACTGCCCCTGCAGGTCCTTCCATCCCTATTACTATAGACCTGTACCCTGGAAAACCATATCTAGGAGTTGTGAATCCTTTATGGATTCAACCTAATCCAATGGGAATTCCTCAACAAGGAACTTTGCCCAATTAATCTGTGAACCCCATGATCCCACTACAACAACTCCATCAACCATCGTATATGGGAGGACAATCAGGCCAACCAAAGCATAAGGGGACCTTGAGGTCAACGAAAATACATAGGAGAACAGTTTGGTTTTTCCATATCATCACAACCTGTGTATGGTCCTATTGGTGCTCCCATGCCACATAATTACCACCAGTATCAACAGGTCAACCGATAGCTTCCATTCTTAGCTACGTTGGATATGCAAATTTGTCTCTCTTGAACAATGATTTTATACGTCATTCCTTGTTTTGGCCTCCCATCCCTACCAAATTCCCTTTTGACATCCTCAATTTCGACGAAAAACCTGGGGAAGATCCTAATAACCACATAATGACCTTTCATCTCTAGTGTTCTTAGAACTCCTTGATGGATGATTCCATTTGGTTATGAATTTTCCAGAGAATGCTCATAGGTTCAACAAAAAAATGGTATATTGAGTTGCTTCCAAACTCCTTTGTCGATTTTAATTATCTGTCCATGGCATTCCTGACTCACTTCCAACTATCAATTCGATATGAAACCAATACAAAGATTTTAGCTTCGCTTAGGAAATCCTCTTCCACTCACATTTATGATCATATACATGAGTGAAGCAGTGGAAATGATTAATTAAAGACACCATTCCTGACCAACTCTTAGAAGATTGGTTTACGAAGTCACTTTTTTCTCCTATCACTAGAGGTGTCTCTATGGAAGGTATTGTTACTGAGGAGCAGGCCATCAGTCGTGCTCAATATTTGGACCTGGTATATTCCTAGTCGAGTACATTATACGATATGATCCCTCATGCTCCTCGACCGTCAACTGATTCATCAAAACCATCCCCGAGAACCCATGTTGATGGAATAATGGGTTCTGTAAAACTATAGTCTACAACATGATAGCAGAATGGTACCGATATCAAACCTCCTCCCTCTCCTACAAAAACCTCCCAGGTGAATGTGGTCCAATCCACTTCATCTCAATCATCTGGAGACAAGAATAAAAACAAGGGAAAATCCAAAAAATATTATAACCAACAGGATACTACAGAAACCTAAGACCCCAATGCCAGGGGGGGGGGGGGGAACAAAAGAAAGGAAAAATGCCCTTGCATGGTATGTAAGGAAGACCACTTCACCAAATATTATCTCTGACTTTCCAAGGTTCATCAATATCTCGAGCGAGGGGGATCTCCTTCCAAACCCACGGTATTAACTAATCCTTCTCCCAAACAACCCCAAATGATCACACACGTTCCTGCACCCCCACTGGGGGGCAATGTAGAGTCCTCAACTACAAATGTCGTGATGGTTAAATTCAGGTTGGCACTAACCACCAAAGAAAAGAACTATGACTCCCAAGAAGGGTAACCTTCATATAAGGATCCTCCATTGAATACTCCACCTAATGGCCCTCTCATGTTAGAGAAAATAGATTATGAACCTTCCATCTGCCCTCCAAAAGGAGTACTTCTATGGACCACCCAAAATATGAGAACTCGAGCAACCCAACACTACATCATAGTGGAAGATCTTTCTCAGGCCCCATGTGCCATGTTAGCACTCAAAGTATTACATAGTTGTTTGTTATAGCGGAAATCATTGTAATCAACCATAGGGGGAATCGACCATTTGGAGTCTAACATTATTTCCTTTGAAACATAACAGAGTGAGCCGCCTCTCTCACACTAACTGGAATTGAAAATTACAGTTTTGTGTCTGAAAAAGAATATATTTCATACGGTTATCGACGAAGGATCGACCACTTGCATTGTGTCTTTGTCGTGTTGGAAAGCCATTGGTTCTCCACATATCACCACATATTCAATCATCCTAAAATATTTTTATGGAAATTCTTTCAAACCTTATGGAATTTTCCGCTCCTTAACCATCGAGCTCGAGGGAAATATTGTCTCTGTAGAAGTAAAAATGGTGGTTTCCATACTCGACTATAATATTTTCTTGGGTCGCACTTGGTTCTATGTAATGAAGTTTTTTTCATCCATTGTATTTCACGTTATACGATTTCCCCACTAATGGAAGATGGTTACGATAGACTAATTGAATTATTGCACACTTGACTTACAAACTAATCCTAGCACCAGCGTGCCCTTCATAGGTGAGTCTTATGGGGGTTATGAAAGAGTTAGTGTAGGAATGTTTAAAGATCCATTTCTTATGGGGATTTTCCCCCTTCCTGCACATGACACTACCCATATTGTTCCTATCAACATGATTTTCTCATCTATCAATGGATCCCTCCAGTCATATAATCCTTGGGTGGTACCTCATCCTGAGGATGTTGACTTACATGGAGCATCCATGCCATGCACCACAGTTGAGATTGTCGATCCAGAAATATCCTCGAAATCCTTTGATACTTTTCAACCCTTCCATCCTCAAATGGAATGTGATCAACCTACTCCTCCCATATGGGTTGTTGACTCTCTCGATTCCCATAATTTCCTAGATACTAAGTTTCATTTAGAAGAGGCCATCTAGGAAGTCATGGATTTCATCAACAAGCCCATGAAATATGATCATCATCGAGAACCTATCCTCTCTGATTTGGAACCAACGAGACTCAACACTATGAGTTCCAACCCAAGACTAGGGACATTGGTTGGGACATCCAGTCGACTTCCTAGTTTTGACCCTTTTTTGCCTTGGATTTATTTTTCAGAACTTGCCACTAAATTATATGCTTCCCCTCCCTTCGAAGATTCATTTTTTGTACCCCCTTCATGTCTTGATGGGTCTCATCAAGGAGCTTTCATTGCTCACAAAACCACTAATGTTGAGTACCATCAGCCGTAGACATTCATTCCTATGTGGCATGGCCCCGACATCCTTGGCCTGAGCCTAGAAATGGGCTCTCCCTTTCCTAAACCATCACAATGTGTAGTACCTTGTATATAGGTGTTTAGTGTGAGTGCCTTTTGTTTTGTGTACATCATATCCCAAAAATCCAAAAAAAATAAATTAATTAAGATTTCACTATGCCTCCTAACCTTGGAATCTAGTTTACATGTGTTGAAAGGATTATAGGTATGTTTTTAAGATGGGGAAATCCATTGAAATTGAGTTACATGTATCTGAATTGGCATATAATGAGAGGTTTTTCCTTGCATTTCCCTATTTTCATTATTAACCTTCCATATTGCCAGCACTACCTTAGGTTCCCACCATTTATGTTTTTTAAGTGGTCACATTTTATTGTCGCTTCCATCTTGTTGCTCATTGATTATACATCATTTTCTTCCATTTCTTATTGAATCATAGCGATGCTTGACCTCTAGACACCTGTTTGCTTCCATTTTCACTACCCTTGGATGAGAATTGTTGTTACGAGTGGTCATCATTTTCCATGCCCTTTTGCAATCCATTGCTTAAAGTCATGTTCCTTGCACCTGGAACTTCATTGAAATCCACTCGTTCTCTCCAACCAAGATTACTATTACCCCTTTTTCACGATCAATAACCAACCATGACAAAGGTACACCCCGGAGTCTCCTCTAAGCTCTTTTCAGAATCCCTAAACATGAAAATATTTTCGAGTGAGCTTTTTTTCTTTCAGACTTGTCAAATGGATTTGAAAGGATGTCTATTCAGTGTAAGTTTACCCCTTTTTTAGACTGAATGGAATAATTTCAAAAAAGGAATACTCTAGTCCACCTTGGCTATAAGAGTTTTCCCCTGTATTCTTTTATCATTTTCGAACTCGAGAGACTAAATTTATGAAAAATACCACCCTTGGAGTCTTCTTTGTCCTTTCAGACTCTCTAAACACAAAATAATGAATCGAGCATTATTCTTCACCCTAGGCTAGAAAAAAAATCCACGGGTGAGAACATCGAGCATACTTTTATTTTCTTTTGCACTCACTTAAACATGAAAGAAGCAAAAAAGAATGGGGTTTTTTTCCATCTAGTCATCTTCACAAATGGAAATCATCTATTGAGTTTCCCTTGAACAATGCATATGTTTTGCATCTATATACAACAGGTGGGTTATACATTGTCTCTCCTTCTCGAGTTAATGCTGCCAAGTCAAGTTATTTGTCGTGTTGATTTGTTCAAGGGAAGTGATCCTATGTCGGCCATTTTTAGGTCTTTAGCCCATGTATCCTAGACATCCCTGAGTGAATTGTTCTCTACCATTACATTCTTCACATCATCTACCTTAGTATGTTTTATGTCGATTGATGGGGGATATATCAAGGCCCTCCTTCAAAATATTTCATCCTGTCGACTCCATCTCATTATCCAGGTTTGAAATCTAGAAACCAGTCAGTAGCCTAGGACTTGTAGACATTAGTGGCAGGCTTCCTTTCATTTCATTAGTTTTTTTACATAATTGGATCATGTTGAATGAATCTTCGATTGTTTGAATTCAACTCATCTATTCACACTCATTAGATTTTACTAGGTATCTTGGGGTCCATGATCATCATCGGTGGATTACCTCATGTTTGTTAATGGTATACATCAATGATCGATAATCAGAAGGTTTATACCATGCTCGACATCAAATCATTTATTTGCATGTTGTAGATTCATACCATTGGGATTTAGGACGAAGACCTTGGGTTGGGACCATCCCATTCCTTGATGGAATTTCCCTCCCAAGTTGCGATGGATTTATTCATGAGTACTTCAAATATCACTCAGACATCGAGTCCTCTCAATGATTTGTATACTATGACATAGATCATCATTAGTTTATTTGGTCGTGGATATGTTTTTACTTGTGACATGGATCCACAGTGTATTTTTTTGTGGCAATGAACTAATTTTCTATGTCATGCATGGATTCGTAGTGTATTATTTTTGGTGGCTATGCTTATTTTTTATTACCAAGCATGGGTATGCCCACCTCGGAGATGTTATTATTATGCCAAATTGATGGTGATTCTTTCCAAGTTCCTTTTCTCAAAGCTCTATGATTTTATCGTAAAGTATTTCGGCTATCAGACACCTCTTCTACCATCACACTTTAGAGGGAATCTATTATACAGTTATTTACAACTATTCCTTTTATGCACATAATCTAGGGGTTAGCAGTCTAAAAAAATGAATCATACCATGTTTCCCTTGAGTTTACAGTACTTGTTTTCCTAGTCACTAGTTTCCCATTTATTGTCTGTGACTAGAAAATGTTGGTCGCTCCTTGTCCTCTTTCAAGGAGAAACCAATCACTCCCTACAAGAATACAAGGCAAGACTAGGTCTGTTACTCCCTTTTTAGGATTGGTTTCATGAGATGATATTGAACCATGAATTCTTTGTAGTTCTACCTTGAGAATATTTTCATCTTGGGCATGGAGATCTTATGGGCCAAATTACACTTTAATATTATCTCTACTATCCTATAAATAATGGGGGTCTCTCATGGAAAATGGGGAGGAAAAGATAAAGTAAGGTTATACTAGCAAATTAATCATGTAGCTTGGGAAAGGAATTTGGTTATAACTTCATTAGGCTATCAGATCATAAGTTGTAAATTGTTCCATTTGATTAATAGAATATGCACATGAATTTCCCTCTTATTTGATTGTATATGATTATCATAATATTTGGGAAGAATTAGGATGTTCATGTTATATCATTAGATCTATTATAAATCTATACACGATACTTGTGATCTTGTGAAAGGATTTTGTTTGTGTCTTCTGAACCACGTTGAAAAAAGAGAAAGACATCTTTGACAAAGAAGACAACAAAGGAGCATGCAGGGACAACCATCAGGTGATCAACTTTATTCCATTCACTTATAGATCATTTCTATGTATGATTTAGATCTAGAAAGGTCCACCATTTGTATCTATATTATGTCTTAGTTCTAGGGAGAGCTTAAGGGAGGTAACTCATGCAGGTTGAATCCATTTTATAAAACAAATGGATTACACCTTACAAAGAAGTTGATGTAGTCGTTGCCCAAGTTCCTTGACCAAGCTCTGTAATCAGTCTTCCATAATAAGTTTTCTTTCTCCTTTATCCTCCCTTTTTCCCATGAGAGATCCCCATTATTTATAGGATAGTAGAGATAATATCAAAGGTTAATTTGGATAAGGTCGCCATTCCCAAGATGAAAATATTCTCGAGTTAGAACTACAAAGGATCTGGGGTTCAATCTCATCTCATGAAACCAATCCTAAAAAGTGAGTAACATACCTGGTCGCACCATGCATTCTTGCGGGGAGTGACCAACACTTTCTAGTCATAGGTTGTAAATGGGAAACCAACAACCAGACAAAAAAATACTGTAAACTCAAGGGAAAAGTGGTATGATTCATTGTTTCATACTGATAACCCATAGATGATGCCCATAAAAGGACCAGGTGGAAAATAATTGTATAACAGTATGGTCCCAAAGGAAGCAACCTAAAGAACTATGGGTGGAGCTGCTAGAATTCCCTCAAATTACATGAAGGGAAGAAGTTATAACTGAAAGGAGGCACTTAGAAGGACCTTTAGGAAAGATAGTAGAACCAACAGAGCATCCCTTGGCCTCAAGTATCCATAAGGAATAGATATTGGATGTCTTAGTGACAAAAAGGATTGTATACCTCTCTTGGGTAAGTCCTCACAATTACCTTCCCCTTGTAAAGGGAAATCTCTGGAAAAAAAGTTTTTTGGAACTTGAGGGTTAGAGGAATAAACAAAAGGATTGGATTCTTTCAGTAAATTTATATCCATCCTATCGAGCATTAAAAAAAATATTCCCTTGACCCTTATCCCCATACTTGTAACTGAAAAGGCCCTAGTAGAAGAAGAAACCAAAGTGGAGACTCTTGAAAACCCTAAATTGGAATCTAAGACTTGGAAATTCTTGCAGAACTCTATACAAATGGAAACTTCAAAATATAACTTTTGACCTAGAAGTAAAGGAATCCTATACTTCCTTGGGAAGGTGGTAGGGGCGTTAGGGTTCCTTGATGAAAAAATACCATAATACAAACCAAATAGGGAGAAATTCATTTATTTCCATGGCATGTATACAAGCATCATCAAAGGTTAGATGTGGGAAACAATTATCTCTAATTAAGGTTCTTAGAGAATCTTCCCCTAGTGAGGGGATTAAATGATATTCTTGACTCTCAATTGTTGAGGGATGGCCAATCCCTCAAATAAATTGGCCATAAAGATTCTTATAGAGACATTAAAACCCTATATTATCCTCCTTCACAAGAAAATGACGAAAGGAGAAAAAATCATTTAGGTACTCTCAAAATTTATGATCAAGCGTGGGTTCAGTTACATTAATGTTATTGGGAGATCTAGTGGGAATATAACTAGATGGAAAATGTCTTCAAATACCCTATATAACTCTTGGTCCTTTCCTATAGGTCTAGGGGTGTCCCTATTCCCAATGGATATGGGGAAAGAAATGTATGTCCTAAATGTTTATGGTCCCTACTCTAATCAAGTGGAGCATTGGGACAAAATCTTTAATATGGAATGTGTTCAAAGTGGCCTTGTGGTTATAGGGGGGTAACTAAACTTTACATTCAGGGATTCATAAATTTGGGGACTTTCTACTCACATGAAATATCTCTTAGGATTTTTATTAGAAATATATAAGTAGTAGGTTTTCTAGACATCAAACTGGTGAAACTAAATCCCACTTGGGGAAATAAGAGAACAATGGAAGATAGAATAGCCAAGAGGCTTGACCTCTTTATAAAATCATAAGTATTTCTAGATGAATTTATTTAAGCAAGACAATGGGTAGCCTCAAGAGGGGACTCAAACAATAATCATGTTGTGTTAGAAGTGGCCCCTGCCCATGAAAAACCATCCAGCCCCTTCAAGAAAAATCATGAAAGGTTGAAGGTGGAAGAGTTTGTTAAAAATATCAAGGATGTATGGAAGCCCTTCAATGAACATTTAAAAGAT
>JZKD02S2235590.1:0-23985 GCA_000966675.3 Picea glauca
TGTTTTGGATGAAGAAATACAGGTGAACATTATGACAGAAGGAACCTAGAAAGCTATAGGAAGACCTGACATGACCCCTTCATTAGGAGGAATAGGGTTATTCTGAGAAAAGCTGGTAAACCTATTTGGAAAGCTCACTCAAATATCTATGAATTCTCATGGAGCTTCGACAGAAGAATATTTTGTGATTGTTAAGCTCATGGAAGACAACGCCCTGTTTACTATGTTACTTGGTAAACCTTGGATTGAGAAAGATCAACCCAGAAAATAGGAAGTAGAAAAGGACCTAGAACAACAGAGACAAGAGTTAAGAGAATTCATGACTAGAAGGATCATGCAGTTAATTGAAGAACATGAGAATAGATCAAGGGTTCTTGACCCCAGGAACTTGGATGACGAAGTTGATAGAATGCTAGAAGAACCATAGAGGACCAAAAAATATGTTGGACAAGTAATACCCGTGGATCTGAAGAAAGAATATCAACACTGCAAAGTTACCATGCCAAGAGAAGAAAAGAATCAGAATGAAAAAAGGGTGACCGAGACGAAGCTCACTGGGAAGAAGGATAGAAAACTCATGAAGAAGAAAGTGAAGTTGTAGAAATTACAGAACGTTCCAGAAGAAACCCTGCAAAAGGAAAACATGCAGAATTTGAGCTTTGTCGGGATAGCAAAACAACGACATATGGCACTTTTCCATGTCAAAGTAATATAACCATTAGAAGACAATATACCCATTTTGCTGATGGCTCGAATGGATCGAAAGAAAGTTATGACCTATTACTTGACCGTTAGACTATGCCATAATGGACAGATCAAGAGTTAATGGACCCTCCTATCCATTGCAAGCAGTTCGTTACATCTTTACTTATTCCATTGCGCCATGCCCAGAAGACACTTTTGCCAATTGAGATCTTGAGCTCACAGAATACCCACATTGTGGAATAGTGACTACCTCGCCTTGCTCTCTACTCGATTACGGTACCTTCATCCCCTTGACAACCTGAGAAAGTGATCCTGAGCTTACATGTCCAACGAGCTTAGCGCAATAGAAGAATCGGTGAGAGAAGTACTCACTAGCTTAATAACTGAAAGAGTCATGTTGGAAAGAGGAATGTCCACCAGAGTCCAAGCCTCGTCGTCAAGAGGAGTAGCAACTTCTCCATCCACTGCTCGAGCTGGACCATCCCGACAGACCGTCGAGAAATGTACTAAACATAGAGATGACATCGTGAATGCCAATATGATCCCAAGCATCTTTCCCTCTTACATGCCTCCTCTGAAAGGTGAAATCAACTGTGACAGTGTGCCTTGATATTACAACTATCCTATGATCACTGCATACCTATCGAAGGGTGTGTGCATAGTTCGCATTTAGCAGACCAAGCTCGCAACATTGAAGTTTTGTGACTTCAACCTTGGTGACCGAAAATCCTACAGTATGATTTCCCCGCACAAGTATCTGATGATGACAAAGAGGAAGAATTCCAAGAGCATCCCTCAACAATGGATGATGAACCTCGCGCAGTCCACCTTACTTAATGTAATGAAGATTCCACACTTTGGTAGGCACCACGAGGTGAACGCTTGCGTAAAATTGCTACTGGCGAGCTACCATGGAGGATATCTCTAGTTGAAATGACGTATATCGATTGATCTGACGTTGATCAATCAGATCACCGGGTTGAGCATGCAGGGCCCTGACCCACAAGACTATTACCCTGGAAAGACCATAGATCGCGCTCTTTCAAAGAAGATTAAATAGGCCTATGGAAATGTTGAAAAAGGCTTGCGAGGTTACAATGTAACCTCTATTGACAGTGTTGAAGTATGCCTCGCCTATCAGATGATCGTAGGAAAGTTAGTCCACAAGAATAGACCAACGCAAGTATCTGGGTTTGTAGTTGATCTCGTAGGAAAATGTGTAGAAGGAGTTCAAATGAACTGGTCGAAGTACTTAGCGGATCAAATTGAATTGAATTGAAGAGAAGCACAAGACAAAGGATATGAGTTCCACTCCAGCTGGCTTCTCATCCTGATTGCCTTCATAGCATGGGAGATGTCGGAAGATGTCATTTTTCCTGAAACCCTACCGTTTGAACCATTGGCTGCGAAGTTCAGTGCATTATGGTACACGACAGATATGAGCAGGAAATGGAAGTCGAATGCCCTCTTTCCTAGATACTAGATATAGTTGAAGACTGTGATACAAGCCACACCTCGCATTACGCCAAACACACTCCACAGATACAGACCCGTAATGAAGGTCAGCGCAGACCACCACTATACCTAACTCCATGCGCTGATGAGCATCAGGAACAATTGCAGTCCTATTATAAATTGACAGAAGAAGACCATGAAGAGATTACCAAGGAATGGTCAACGGACCTCCTCATTGCAGCAGATCCAATGGATATTTCAGATATCAGCAGCCCATAAGCTGCACAGGACACACCTGGGCCCAGTAAGACGCAGAAGATGCAGAAGACAAAGAAGACAGAGGATATAAAGAAAATTGAAGAGGTTCAAGATTTGGATAGCCGCTCTGTAAGGACAACTTCCGTCACACGAGATGAAGAAGGTAACGATGAAGACCTAGAAGAAGTTGGACAACAACCATAAGATGAAGTTGAAGTTCTAAAGAAAAGAAAAGGGTCACCTTTAAAGTCTTCCGTTAAGATGAAATCCAAAGTGATCGTGACCAAGATGAAGACCACACTCAATCCAAATGACTTCATCTTTCTCATTGCGAGTTTGAATGAAGCTATAGAAAAGATCACAGAAAAGAAGGAGGCCAAGCAACATATGATGTATGACATAATCGAAGTTGAGCTCCAAGGAGTACAACGAGCCCTCCAGTCTATCCGTGCAGTCTCCACTACACCTATGCCAGAAGGAACACTCGAAGCAGGAGATGAGTCAGTTCAAATTCACAGGATTGCCGACCTAGTCAAAGTACACCTTTGGAAAGCAGAAGAAGTAACAACGCAGGCCACCCAGTCCCTAAATAATGCACATGAGGAAATCATTGAGCAATGCCAAGCTGCACAACAAGAGAAGGAGGCCATCCAAGAGAAGTTTGATAAAGAACTCACAAAGATCCAAAAGGAGAAGGAGCAACTTCTCGCGAAGACAATTGGGATCGAAGAAGTAGTCAACAAAGAATTTCTCTCTATGAATGGCTTATAACATAAGGCAAAAGAACCCATAGAATTCCAGGTAATGAAGCTTGATGAAGTCATTCAACAACTGCAACAAAGAGTAGTAGAACTAGAACTCCAAGCTATACCGAGTACTCCACAAGAAGAACGTGACCAATGAGAAGTGAATGCCCAAAGTACAGTAGAAAGGATTAAGGCACTCACTGAAGAATGTAAGAAATTAAGTAGTGTAAGTGCGCAGATACATGAGAACCTATCCGAGAACCCTGAATTGCATAAATTGGAGTCACAACTTCAGGAGGCGAAGTACCAAGCCGAGAAGTTACAGGTACAGCTGAAGGCCCTACCAACCATAGAGAAAATGAAGAGGTCCCACGAACATCGCGTCATGCAGCAACAGATTCATATGATCCAGAGAAAGGTCATGGAAGTGACGCAACAACTTCAACTATTGCAGGATAGGGCATGTTAACTATTCTTAGAGATTGAGAGCCATGGGACAGACCTGGAACAGGTCATGAACACAACAAAGTAGAGCTTAGAAGGACCAGTTAGTAATGCACTCATTTAGGAGTTTTCCGAGCAAGAAGCAGTAGCAAAGCAACATGTTGAAGCAGCTCGAGCTAAGCTCGAGGCCTTCGAGGAAAATTTACCCAGAGAAGAGTGACTCGGGATGAGTCACAAGTGAGTGTTGGGGGCCTGTTGGACCTCGACCAAGTTTTGAGGAACACTTGGTCATAGTTGGCCATTTGGTACTTCAACTGCCTGTCGAAGACAAAGCGCATAGTGAAGCGAACATCACGGGATCTCGCAACCTTTTGTGGAACCTTTTTGGGTTTTTGGGAATATTGTAACGGGAAAGGGATGTCCGCCCTTGTTTAGGCCTTTTTCTATGTATAAATAGAGGTCTAGGCCATGTAAGAAAGGAGGCCCTGTCTATTCGATGGATTAGTGCATAAGTTGGATCTATGTGATCAGAAGTCTTTGTGACTGTAAGAGCTTTGTGCATGCTGTAATAAGTGCTGAGTGCATAGAGTGTGAGAAGGCTTAGTGCTTGGATCTACCCAGGGAAAGAGGATCTAGCGAGCTGTGCATATCTCTTGTTCTGTGAAGGGTAAGGGTCATTGAATCTCCATGATGTAACTGATTGACCAAGATAATATAAAGAAGAATTTTTGGATGTAGCCCCAGGGTGGGGGTGAACCACGGTAACTCTGTGTATTGTGATGATGTGTTTGTCTCTCTCTTGCTAAGTTCTCTGATATGTTTAGATAGATTTATTTATTCTTTGTTCTTATGAGATATGAATGCATGCTAGATATGATACATAAGATTCTAAGTTCTTAATCTATTGAGTATAACCTGTTTATCATTGCTAAGTGCTAGATCTGAGTAATTACTGCGGTGTTCTGTGCTTTTTGCGAAGTGTATTAATGAATGTATGTTAGGAAATAACTGATGCTAAGTGCGCTATAACCAAGATAATGAAAGATCTGTGTCCCATATAAGGTTGCAGACACCTGAGTCCTGCAACCACCCCTACCTCTACCTCGGGTGAGACTTCATCTGCTTCGAAGGTGTTGCCGAAAGGGCCGATAGTTAGGGCTTTGTTGGTGTGCTCTTGAGTGTTGAACCCTGGATCTGCCCCTATGCCAACATCAGGTATCAAGAGTGTTTAACGAAAATGTTTTAAATGAGTTATTTTCCTACCTATAGTTCTATAAGAAATGATCGTTCAATGGAATTAATAATATGATAGTACAGAGGTTGTATTTCGTTTCCTCAGTGACAATTATAATATCAAATGGTGTGAAAGAAAGTTACAAAACTATTAAAAAAAGTTATGCATCAATTGTAGATGAGTCTCAACTTGTTTGTAGTGGAAGAAAAGTAGAGAAGGAACCCTTGAGCAGGATATGAAAATACTAGTCCAAGAAGGAATGCTCCCCTAGGGTTGATTCGAGGGAGTATTCATTGTTAAATTTTAAAAAAATAATAGTTCAAGAAGGAATTGGCACCTGTGTAGTAGTCTCACCTCCTGTGCATGGTTCCCTGTCCCAAAAAATGACACAAGATTTGAAATATTGTTTGGGAGCAGTGTGATGAGGGGTTTTACAATCTTAGTCATCACAGATTCTTCCATTCATGTAGGTGTAGAAATGGAACCATCCTCAGCATAATTTTACCATGTCCTTGGCCTGTTAGTTGTCCTCAAAACTTGATACTTCATAACATAAACACATATGTTACTAAATAGTTCTGAAATTAGCTGGAACAAATACCTAACAATACTTGTTTAATATGTGATTACTAGTCAACTAAATATCTTGGTACCAAAGTTGGAATAGGTGTTGCGGGCTTCAATTGTTAACAATAACGAAGAACAATAAGATGCACTCAATTGATAACATACTCGACTAAGTAAATAATGGAACACGTTTTTGGGAGAATGTGATTTAATCAATAAATCTTGAAACCATGGGGATAAATCTTCCATAATAATGATGTATAATGAAGTGTAAGTCCCTCTTGCAGGCCTTTGATGTCTAGATTGATGCATGGAGGTGACTATCAATGATTTTTCAACGTCATTTAATTTTTTTCATAATGGTTTGGTAGGGTTTGGTTCCATAAAAATTCATGCACATTTCAAACATAAAGATGATCTAGTTATAAACGCCCACATCTGTACAGAGGTGACATAAACTATGCATGTGTGTGATTGTTGTGGAGGAACAACATGGTGTTCTAATGTAATGTGTTAATAATTGGTTTGAGAGGTCATCTACTAAAGTCTCAAGGGACCCTCTTCAGTCATGAGGTGAAGTGAAGTATAGGATTAGAAATTCGATGACCTAGATCGAATATTCCATTTTAATCGGACGGTCTACATTATGTGAGTGAGAGTCCATCGAGAATTAGGTGTAGATGAGAGTGACGTAACTGACCAATGTGGAACTAATTCAACACATGTCGATGGTTTATTGGAAAATTAGCGAGTTGATGTGTCAATAGTCACATCTGAGTGCAAAGAGGGAATCATCCATCCGATTATAAAATCGATGGTTTAGATGTATCTATTTGTTTGATTCGATGGATATACAAATATTATTTATAACTCTTATTGACCATTAGTTACGAGTGCAAGTGTGCTTGGATGAAAGAGTTGGCCAATTTGGTCGATGATCGATAAGTCCATTGGCATCAACTTATTGGTGCGGGGGGCCTATAATGAAACAAATAAATGTTGTGAACCCTCGATGAATGCATATCTCAAGGTATGACATGGTGTTAATATGTCTTGATGATGGAATTTCCATGCCATGTTGCATATGACTTGGTAGAAAAACAAATGTGAATTATGACACGGGAAGGATACAGATGATGATGTGGCCTTAGTATGGCTAACACGTGGCATATTTCATGGCACATTCAAAACTCACAAAATATCCCTTTCGTAGTTAGTCATGGATGGATTCGATTTAACGATTTCTTTGATAATATGGAGGGTTTTAATCAATAACCCTAAGGTTTAATGTTTAGGTTTTTCAACCAATATAAAATAATAAAGTCTTGTCCCGCACCTTTCGGTAACGTTGGGTTACATGGGAAAAATTTATTTATGTATGTTTTCATAGTGAACCAGCTGACACCCGATGGACCAATGAACTGCCACTTCTCCATAATAATTGGGTCAAGTCAATTGCGATGATTTAAAAATTAACTCAAGTATGATGTCCACATCAGATCTGATACTTTCATCAGACCAATCCACAAGAGAGTCATTTCTAAAAAAAATATGTGTTTGTACAGAGGTTGTATTTCAATGGAATTAATAATCTGATAGTACAGAGGTTGTATTTCATTGTCTCAGTCACATTATAATATCAAAAGGTGTGAAAGAAAGTTACAAAACTGTTAAACAAGGTTAGGCATCAATTGTAGATGAGTCTCATTTTGTTTGCAGTGGAAGAAAAGTAGAAAAGGAACCCTTGAGCAAGATATGAAATGAAATAATTCACATAGAGAGCAGGTCTTGTTTTACTCACGGTAAATACATAGGAAAATCTTCTTACCTAATTAATTACGGGTATAATATGATCACAATAGTTCTAATACTAAATTGCAATCAATCACTTTTCAAGGAATTACATAAAGAAATTCGGAGAAATGAAAATATAGAGGAAACACATAACTCAAACTGAACGAAAATTAGAATCTTTGTCTGCACTTGTATTAATACTCAAAAAGAGAGTTTCTCTATTACATCCAGCAAGAAGAAGCCTTGAATAGATTTGAAATCTATCTATTTATACAAAAATTATCACAACTCAAAAACTGTTGGACTTCATACAATATCTCCTAAAAATAGAATGTAATTTGAATGAAATGACAACATGAAGATATTGTTTGAGCTAACGCTTTCATCTGTCTCTTCATCTTCTTGTAGACACGCTCGTTTTCCTTTGTTCTTTGAATTGGGCACACGTATCCATTGAGGCCACCATAATCATTTGTTTACTATCCTCGTCATCTAATTCCATTGCTATATGTTCTTCATATGATTTTACTGGAAAAAGAATAGCAATTGAAAATATGGGGGGAGTGATAATGTGAAAGGTATCTCAGCGTTGATTCGTTATGTGATGGATAATAGTTACGAGAAAGAGTAACTTATCACAAATGGGATGATGTGGGGACAAGTGTAGGTGGTGAGGTAAACATGGTAACTAATGTGGAAGGTGTGACAGGCTAGAGGGTGAATGGGGTACATGACGTGGAAGGTGTGATAGGCTAGAGGNAGATCTGTGTCCCATATAAGGTTGCAGACACCTGAGTCCTGCAACCACCCCTACCTCTACCTCGGGTGAGACTTCATCTGCTTCGAAGGTGTTGCCGAAAGGGCCGATAGTTAGGGCTTTGTTGGTGTGCTCTTGAGTGTTGAACCCTGGATCTGCCCCTATGCCAACATCAGGTATCAAGAGTGTTTAACGAAAATGTTTTAAATGAGTTATTTTCCTACCTATAGTTCTATAAGAAATGATCGTTCAATGGAATTAATAATATGATAGTACAGAGGTTGTATTTCGTTTCCTCAGTGACAATTATAATATCAAATGGTGTGAAAGAAAGTTACAAAACTATTAAAAAAAGTTATGCATCAATTGTAGATGAGTCTCAACTTGTTTGTAGTGGAAGAAAAGTAGAGAAGGAACCCTTGAGCAGGATATGAAAATACTAGTCCAAGAAGGAATGCTCCCCTAGGGTTGATTCGAGGGAGTATTCATTGTTAAATTTTAAAAAAATAATAGTTCAAGAAGGAATTGGCACCTGTGTAGTAGTCTCACCTCCTGTGCATGGTTCCCTGTCCCAAAAAATGACACAAGATTTGAAATATTGTTTGGGAGCAGTGTGATGAGGGGTTTTACAATCTTAGTCATCACAGATTCTTCCATTCATGTAGGTGTAGAAATGGAACCATCCTCAGCATAATTTTACCATGTCCTTGGCCTGTTAGTTGTCCTCAAAACTTGATACTTCATAACATAAACACATATGTTACTAAATAGTTCTGAAATTAGCTGGAACAAATACCTAACAATACTTGTTTAATATGTGATTACTAGTCAACTAAATATCTTGGTACCAAAGTTGGAATAGGTGTTGCGGGCTTCAATTGTTAACAATAACGAAGAACAATAAGATGCACTCAATTGATAACATACTCGACTAAGTAAATAATGGAACACGTTTTTGGGAGAATGTGATTTAATCAATAAATCTTGAAACCATGGGGATAAATCTTCCATAATAATGATGTATAATGAAGTGTAAGTCCCTCTTGCAGGCCTTTGATGTCTAGATTGATGCATGGAGGTGACTATCAATGATTTTTCAACGTCATTTAATTTTTTTCATAATGGTTTGGTAGGGTTTGGTTCCATAAAAATTCATGCACATTTCAAACATAAAGATGATCTAGTTATAAACGCCCACATCTGTACAGAGGTGACATAAACTATGCATGTGTGTGATTGTTGTGGAGGAACAACATGGTGTTCTAATGTAATGTGTTAATAATTGGTTTGAGAGGTCATCTACTAAAGTCTCAAGGGACCCTCTTCAGTCATGAGGTGAAGTGAAGTATAGGATTAGAAATTCGATGACCTAGATCGAATATTCCATTTTAATCGGACGGTCTACATTATGTGAGTGAGAGTCCATCGAGAATTAGGTGTAGATGAGAGTGACGTAACTGACCAATGTGGAACTAATTCAACACATGTCGATGGTTTATTGGAAAATTAGCGAGTTGATGTGTCAATAGTCACATCTGAGTGCAAAGAGGGAATCATCCATCCGATTATAAAATCGATGGTTTAGATGTATCTATTTGTTTGATTCGATGGATATACAAATATTATTTATAACTCTTATTGACCATTAGTTACGAGTGCAAGTGTGCTTGGATGAAAGAGTTGGCCAATTTGGTCGATGATCGATAAGTCCATTGGCATCAACTTATTGGTGCGGGGGGCCTATAATGAAACAAATAAATGTTGTGAACCCTCGATGAATGCATATCTCAAGGTATGACATGGTGTTAATATGTCTTGATGATGGAATTTCCATGCCATGTTGCATATGACTTGGTAGAAAAACAAATGTGAATTATGACACGGGAAGGATACAGATGATGATGTGGCCTTAGTATGGCTAACACGTGGCATATTTCATGGCACATTCAAAACTCACAAAATATCCCTTTCGTAGTTAGTCATGGATGGATTCGATTTAACGATTTCTTTGATAATATGGAGGGTTTTAATCAATAACCCTAAGGTTTAATGTTTAGGTTTTTCAACCAATATAAAATAATAAAGTCTTGTCCCGCACCTTTCGGTAACGTTGGGTTACATGGGAAAAATTTATTTATGTATGTTTTCATAGTGAACCAGCTGACACCCGATGGACCAATGAACTGCCACTTCTCCATAATAATTGGGTCAAGTCAATTGCGATGATTTAAAAATTAACTCAAGTATGATGTCCACATCAGATCTGATACTTTCATCAGACCAATCCACAAGAGAGTCATTTCTAAAAAAAATATGTGTTTGTACAGAGGTTGTATTTCAATGGAATTAATAATCTGATAGTACAGAGGTTGTATTTCATTGTCTCAGTCACATTATAATATCAAAAGGTGTGAAAGAAAGTTACAAAACTGTTAAACAAGGTTAGGCATCAATTGTAGATGAGTCTCATTTTGTTTGCAGTGGAAGAAAAGTAGAAAAGGAACCCTTGAGCAAGATATGAAATGAAATAATTCACATAGAGAGCAGGTCTTGTTTTACTCACGGTAAATACATAGGAAAATCTTCTTACCTAATTAATTACAGGTATAATATGATCACAATATTTCTAATACTAAATTGCAATCAATCACTTTTCAAGGAATTACATAAAGAAATTCAGAGAAATGAAAATACAGAGGAAACACATAACTCAAACTGAACAAAAATTAGAATCTTTGTCTGCACTTGTATTAATACTCAAAAAGAGAGTTTCTCTATTACATCCAGCAAGAAGAAGCCTTGAATAGATTTGAAATCTATCTATTTATACAAAAATTGTCACAACTCAAAAACCGTTGGACTTCATACAATATCTCCTAAAAATAGAATGTAATTTGAATGAAATGACAACATGAAGATATTGTTTGAGCTAACGCTTTCATCTGTCTCTTCATCTTCTTGTAGACATGCTCGTTTTCCTTTGTTCTTTGAATTGGGCACACATATCCATTGAGGCCACCATAATCATTTGTTTACTATCCTCGTCATCTAATTCCATTGCTATATGTTCTTCATATGCTTTTACTGGAAAAAGAATAGCAATTGAAAATATGGGGAGAGTGATAATGTGAAAGGTATCTCAGTGTTGACTCGTTATGTGATGGATAATAGTTACGAGAAAGAGTAACTTATCACAAATAGGATGATGTGGGGACAAGTGTAGGTGGTGAGGTAAACATGGTAACTAATGTGGAAGGTGTGACAGGCTAGAGGGTGAATGGGGTACATGACGTGGAAGGTGTGATAGGCTAGAGGGGGAACGAGCTACATGACGTCGATGAAAGGTGTTGCTCCAACGTGCCTTTATGTTTCTCTATTTTGTGGGGGTGTGCGGGGGTGGTTTGAGATAACCCTATTTTCATCCCGAAATGCACCTGGTGATGCCACGTAAGACCGAGAGAAAACTGTGGTTTAAATTGTGGGACCACCCTTCGAAATTAAACCATGCTCAAATTCACCCCACATAATCGCTCTCAACCGTTGATCTCCACGATCCATTAAAATCCAACTGTCGATCTTCACAAAGTGAGATAAGCTCCCAAATTTAAGCCGAGGTCACAAATATTGGTCATATGGAGAGAAGATAGAGTGCATTTCATGCAATTCATGTCTGTTGATTTGAGAAGGGGACACGTATCAGAGGATCCCCATATTCGGCTATTTTGTACTCTAGAGGGGAGGAAAGCAGTGATGAGTAAAGAACTCCCGAAGACCCGAAGCCCATCTGGATAGTTCATCGAAGTGGACACATGGTAGGAGATCCTGCACTTTGATGGATAACCACTTCGGAAGAAATATAGATGTGTGAAGCAAGAACTCCCGAAGCCCGGAGTTCTGAAGTAAATATTCTCCATTGAAATCAAGAGGAAATGCGGCAGGAGATCATGTACTTCGATGGATAACCACTTCAGAAGAAAGACAGATGTGCGAAGCGAGAACTCCTGAAGCCCAAATTTCAAAAGTAAATCTTTGTCATTGAAATCAAGAGGACACATGGCAGGAGATCCTATACTTAGATGACTTAGCACTTCGAAGATTTTCACCTCAGAATGTCCGAAGCCTGGAGTTTCGAAGTAAATTGGAGTCATCCAATATCAAAGGAAACACGACATCAGATCTTCCACTTCGGGGACTTAGCGCTCTAGAGAGTTTGTCTTCCCTTTTCTATATATTTAGCCCCTTCCCTAATATATTTGGTCCTTTTCTTAGTTTATCCAGCTTCCGAACTGATTTATCGTTCCACTAGATTCTGAAATCTGATCCATCAAGTTTTCTTGCAACTTTTTTGTGGCGCCATAATCCTTAAGAAAATAATATTATCCTTCTTGTAACAAGAGAGGTCTGTAAGTTTTTCAAATAGATGAAACTTTCTAATTGCAAAAGATGAAAATGAATTTGAAATCGAAGTTCTTTTATTTAAACAAGATTCATTGATCTTCGTATAACGTTACTGACGAAGAATTTATTAACGTTAATGGAAATGTCTACCCGATGATCCACAATCCTTGTTTGAATCATTATCCTTAATTAGTCATAAATGCCATCAATATTTCAAAGGTTCACATTCGAGAGTTTTAGATGTGACAGAGTGGGAAAATACCGAATCTTGAATTCAAGGAAACATTAATCTCTGGATAATCTCTTTTAAAACCTTAATTAATCATTTTTAGAATGGTGCGTTAACTTCAAGTGTTTTAGGAGTTTAGACTTCAAGGAATTTTAATGTATCTCAAGTGGAACTTCCCAACACCCGAAATTGTGAAGCAATTAATTATCTAGTAATTGATATTAAGTATTAATTAATCACACTTAATTTTAAGTATTTCAGAATTTTGGACTTTAAAAATTTTAGAATATGATACAGGCAAAAAGTCTGAAATCTGAACTAGAGAGTCATTAATTATCTCATGGTCATAATTAACTTAATT
This sequence comes from Picea glauca, assembly GCA_000966675.3. NCBI lineage: Eukaryota > Viridiplantae > Streptophyta > Pinopsida > Pinales > Pinaceae > Picea > Picea glauca. The sequence goes on from JZKD02S2235590.1 coordinate 12,949, forward strand.
ATTTAACATTCAATACTTCAACATTTTTATATTTTGGTGATTCATGAATTCATTATTTGTTAAAGTCCCTAAGGATCATCTCCCATAGTGATGTGTTATAGATGATGTCATTTTGGATGACGTGTCAAGGAAGGGGAGGTGCCACGTGTTACTTGGAATCATGTGAATCCTCCAATGAAAATGTCAAAAATAGGTGCCATGTGTCAACTCAGGAAAGAATCAAAAGGTACACGTGTCTTACGACTTGTGCCTTTAAAATGTTTAGAAAAAGTCACGAGCATATACCTTTAGGTTTCAAAGTTTCAGAGTTTTTATTGTTTAGAATTATTGAAACATCCGAAGCGCGAAGCTCTGAAGCGACCGTTAGAGATTTGCCTCTTTAAAGTTCAAGCGGCTTCAGAAATCCAGAGGTATTAGGATCATTCAATCAAAAGGGAAAAATCATCAATGACAGATATCATGCGTGCCTTATTATTAACTAACCAACAATGAATTTGATTTAAAATTAAAAGGTCATTTTCTAAGTTTTTGCTTTCTTCGGGTAAAATTTTATTTTTCATGAGGTGAAAAATATAAAGCTCAAAAGTTAAGAATTGTATGTGTTCCAACATAGGCTCCATATGGGGATTGCATCTCCCTGTGAGATGTGGAAGAATAGTAGACTAAGTTCCTTTATTGGGAAAATGGAGTCATTATTGTAGTTCTGGAAAACATTTTTAGGAGTTAATCATACAGAGAAAAAATGAACTTCAACCGAATCTCAGAAAACCTTCAAAACACACCTAATTATTGATCTAATGTTAGGCTATTTAAAATTTCCCTTTCCTAAAATTGAGTTTGGATCTGTTTAAGATAATCAAAATAAATTTAACCAAAATATCAGACTTCAACCGACTTCATTTGCATCAAGGTTAGGTAGATGTAATAATTTATTTAGGGAATCCCTTGTTGGTTCATAATGTAAATATTATCGGAAAGAGAACTAGATGTCAGAGTATGTTATATAGATATGCATGAAAACCATACAAATATCATATATATATCTTCATTGCTAGCGATCTTGTTTAGTACCCTGATTAAGTTATCTACTTCTCATAATTGAATTTCCTTTCAACACTTCAATTAGCACTTTTGCATTTTGTTGAGATGAGGGAAATCATTACATGATTTTCCTTTCATCATCTCTTTGGACAAGATGGGGCAATCAAATTATGAATTTTATTTCACTATCTATCTTATATTTCAATATTTTGAAGTGGGGGAAATCGATCTGTATGTATCATACAAGGGATGATATCTACGTACAATTTTAAAAGGTCTGTCACAATTTTTTAAGTATACTATGAAACTAGTTTTCTCCCAATATTCAATACACCTTCGCTTATAGGGATTTTTATTTTTCAGGGATCGACCTTGAGTGAATTAGTTAGTTTAAAATTTGATAGAAGAGATAAATTCATCAGGATTAGCCTAGACATACTTTCTTTCAGTTAAAATCAAAGGAACATAAATATTTTCGCCTAATCTCATTTTGAAGATATGTTTTTAAGTTTTCAGAGTAAAGGTGAATTTCCTTCTTTCTATGAAGACTAAGGAAAGGTAGTGAAAATCAAGAGTGAATAAAAGTTTGGGGGTTGGCAAAAAAAAATAGAACGAGGACTCAGAGGGTCTGACGCAAAAGAATCCCACTCCCACACATGTTTGTTTATTGATTCTCGAACCTCCTTTCAATCCCTTTTTATTTTTATTTTCTTTTTCTTTTTATTTCATTTTTTATTTCAAAGAAGGATTCAAAATTTATCAGTATGACATTCTAAGCTGTAATTTTATACTACTTTAATCCTTGATCAGGTGAAAATATTATATTCATGAGTGAAACGCCCTTTACGTTCGATAAGATTTCCTTAAAATTTTAGTTTGAACAAGCGGGGTAGGAGTTCATACCTCAGATTTCCTTTGTATTTTCAATCAAGAAGATCATTAATTTATCACCTGTTTTGAGAGAAAGAGAATGTTTTGAGAAATGAGTGTCGAATTCTGATGCATCCTTATCTCTCGTTTTAGCAATAAGTATTATACACAGGAACAAAATGTGAAATGTCAGAAATTTCTGCAGAATAGAGATGGTATGTGATACAAATGCTTTTATATTATGCTTTGATGATTTCGAGTAAAAATGGTTTATTTACAAAAAATGGTAAAATGACTTGGATAATTTAGAAAATAAAGGTAGAATTTCAAATTGAAATAGAAAAAAAAGTCAATCCAAACCGATATATACAATGGGAATCTGAAATATGACTACTGCATAAAATGTTTTAAGTAATGGTCATTGATAGGAGCGTCAAGAATTTCTCCATTGAGGTTTTCCAGCAATAAGGAATTTTTCCCCTCAGCAACTACAATTTTGAATGGTCTGAACCAGAGATGATCGAACTTGCCATGTTTCCATGCATCTTGTTTTCTAGCGTCCCACTTTAAGACTAGATCGCCAGGAAGAAACTCCTTGTCTTTAGCCTTTTTATCGAAAAGGGCCTTCATATTAACTTGGTACTTTTGAAGTTTGTCATCTACTTCCACTCTGTTCTGTTGAACTTCAATTATTTGATTTATCCTTCTTGTAACGTCGTTTGGATATTCATTTGCAACCTACCATAGTTTCATCATAGGAAGATAAAGATTGATAGGAAGGACAATGTCAGTACCATAAACCAATTGACAAGGGGACATGCCTATTGATTTATTGGTGCCTATTCAGTTCGCCCATAGGGCGTATTTCAGGTGGGTGTGCCAAGCCTTTTTATTTTCTGTCAACACTTTTTTTTATTATAGTCATCAGGATCTTGTTAGACGATTCAACCAACCCATTTCCCTAAGGATAATAAGCCATAGAATTTCCTAACACAATGTTGTATTTATGGAAGAAATTGATCATTTCCATAGACTTAAAATCTTGAGCATTGTTTGTGACTATTTTCTGAGGATAGCCAAATATCGATAGGATGTTTTCTTCCAAGAAGTTTATTACTACCGAATCCATAGCATTCTGAGTTGGAATGGCTTCTACCCATTTAGTGAAGTAATCGGTAGTAGTTAGAATCCATCTATGTTGATCACTTTATTGCGAATGGATTTATCTAATGAAGTTTAGGCCCCATTGTTGAAAAGGGGCTTCAGATTTTATTGGGATTAAAGGTAGGGCAGGGAGATTCTACTTGCCAGTGAACAGTTGGCACGAATTACAGGCTCTGACTCTCGTATTCACATTAGTATATTACTTTGGCTAGTAATATCCATCCCTTAAAATCTTGTAGGCCATTTCTCCCTAGGCATGGTGTCCTCCACACACTCCTTCATTGAATTCATCGATGACACCTTCTGTTTCAGATTCTGTTAAGAAACATAAAAAGAAACCTAGAGGGTCTTTCCAATACAGCCGACCATCAATAATACAATATTTAATTGCGTGTAGCTTCAAAGTCTTGGCTTTAGACGGATTCATGTCATTCGGGAACTGAAGGGTAAGGAGGTATGTAACAATATTGTGATACTAGGTATAGGTGGAAAACTTATCTTCAATTCGAATAGTAGGTTCCCGATCGTCAATTTCCTCTATATCTAGGAGAGATTCATGTGATCGGAGGTTATTTATCCTGAGCGCCCTGAAATTTGATTCGGCTAATAGCTTCACCATGCCTTGACCTTTAACTAGCTTGGTCAATTTCACTTCTATATCAAACTCTTGAATTTTATCCAACCATCGACCTCTTCTTCCATCACTGTCTGGTTGAACCAAGATTTCTTTGATAGCATTTGTTGGCACGTAAGCGATTATTTTGGAATGAAGCACATATGTTCTGAATGCCTTGAGATCCTTCACCATTGCGTATGATTGCTTCTCAATTATATCGTATCTTAATTCTGCGTCCCTTAGGCTTTTACTAAAGAAGGATATTGGTTTCTCAAATCCTTCATCGTTCTTTTGCAGAAGTACTGTTGCAACAATATGTTCATAAGTGAATGTGAAGATTAATAATTCCTTTGTATAGTACATAATTGCTAGCATTGGTGCTTCCCCTATAACTTTTTTTACATGCTCGAAAGATGATTTAGCTTCTACAGTCCATTTCACTTCGCTTTCCTTCTTCAACATATCTGTAATCATTTTGATTATTTCAGCAAAGTTGGGAATAAATCTTCTCAAAAAGTTGATCTTTCCTAAAAAATATTGAATTTATTTACTATTCCTAGGGACATTAATCATGTCTATAGCCTCAAATCTCTTAGGGTCGACCTTGATTCCTTCTTTTGACACTATATGACCTAATATCTTACCTTCTTGCATATCAAAATGTGATTTCTTGGGATTAAGAGACAAGCAAAACTTTGTGCATTTTTCGAAGGTCTTCCTAAGGTGCAACAAATGTTCTGCATTAGAGTTAGAAAAAAATGTCAAATCATCAAGATAAACAACAATGAATTTGTCTATCTCACCGATGAATGTGGTGTCCATCTCTCTCTGGAAAACATCCCCATTCATCAAACCAAATGGTATTTTATCGTACATAAAGGTTCCCCACAGAGTGGTAAACAAAATATTTTTTTTGTCATCTTCATGAACAATGATTTGATTATAACCTAAAAACCAATCAATCATGGAAATACTATTGGCCCCCACTACCCTCTCTAGAACATGATCCATTTTTGGGAGAGGGTAGTTGTCTTTAAGAGATGAGTGATTTAAGTTTTTGAAATCAACACAAAGACTCATTTCACCATTTTTGTTTTTGACGGGGACCAAATTCACTACCCATTCAGAGTACCTGAGTGGAATGATACTTTTTTCATTGAGAAGTTTCTTAACTTCCCCTTCTATCACTAGCAGGAGAATCGGGTTTATCTTTCTGATTTTCTATCTGAAAGGCTTAATACCATGTTTTAAAGGAATCTTATGTTCAATGACAGAGGTATCGTAAGTTTTTAGATCATCATAAGACCATGCAAAAACATCTTTGTATTGCCTAAGAAACTCACCCTACTTACTTTTCATTTGGGCCAGAAGGTATTTTGATATCTTGACCATTTTTGGATCTTCGTTAGTTCCTACATTACAGTCTTCAACTTATTCGGGTTGAGGACATAAGGTAGACTTTCAAGGTATGTCATCCTGGTCAAACAAGCTTTCTAAGGGGATCAGGCCTCTGTGAATTTGATTGTTCTTAAGCAAGAGCATGCAGTGGTTTGCGATATTGTCTTGGAATTTTTCTGGGTTCTCTCCTTCTTGCATAACCCAAGCAGGATCATTTTTGTTTTCCTGATCTATGTGAATTTCAGAAAAATTATCAACCATTTCCAGAAATTGTTTGATTTGTTCATCGTCCTTGAACACTTTCCAATGTTGAAAATTGTTCGAGATCGAAGGTCTGTGTCTCATCTCGATGTGATACTTCAGTTTCAAGATAGTGGGTGGTATAAAGGTTGCAATAACCTTGGCCAATGAATCGACTTGTTGGTTCTCCATCCTGGGAATAAAGTGAGTATTAAAGGACGAGAATAAATTCTCTATAAGATCCTAGGTGCAATTCCTATATGATCTCAACCTTGGGTGCTTATCTTGATACTCCTGTTTCACTTGTTTTACAATAAGCTCTACATCACCATAAACTATCAGATGTTTGATCTTTAACTTCCTTGTAGCTTCTAATCCTAAAACTAGGGCTTCATATTCGCATAAATTATTCGTATAATCGATATCCCATTGTAATATATAAGAGAAGGGAATAACATACTCATCACCTAGTGCCACGAGTAAAACTCCAACTCCTTCTCCTTCACAGGATGAGGCACCATCGAAGAACATTTTCCACATTCCTTCTCTAACATTTAGATTTTTCTTTGCTATTTCTATTTTTTTATTTTCTTCTTTTGTACATTCTTCAAAATCATCATCTATAGATAATATACAATTTCCCAATTCCTGATCAACAACATAGAATGGATAATTATTAGGGTTTTGAGGGTCACTTATAGTATACACCAGTCTAGTTTCTCTGTATAGTCGCGTGAATTGCCCACCAAAAATTGGGATCATCATGTAAGTCATGTCCAACTGAACTGCTCCTCCTAATTTGGCACCCCAATACCTGGATAGAAGCATGTCGTACGTGGCAGGGACATCAACAATGACCACATCCATAAGGATACTTTTCACATGGATCTGAGAAAGATTTACTACCAAATATTTAATCATGCCTTGACACTTAACCTTTCTAGAATCAAACAAGTACAAGTCTTGATAAGGTCTGGTAATTTTGAGGCCCAAATTTTCCATGATAATTTTAGGCATTAAATTATGAGAGGCCCCATAATCTAACATGCAATTGTGGAGTAAATGGTCATGCACAATTATTGTAATATAGAATGGAAAAACATAATCCTTATTTTTTTCAATGTGTGGACCAAACATGATCGTAGGTGTTTCGTCCTATAGATTAATAACATCTGCTTGACATTCAACATTAGAAAAATTTATTTATTTAGTGATCTGTTTTTTATAAATTGGTTTTTTTGCAAGTTCAACCAGAGGCATTGAGATTTTAATTTTATTAAGTTCATTTTCCAAACTGAAACCTCTAATTTGTTTTTCAATTTCTCCGGGTGGAACTTACGCTTCTGTATTTTCTGGCTTCTTATTTTTCATTGTTCTTGTTTCAACTGGATTTGTTTGGGCAACTTGTGTTTCAATCGGTGGTTTAGTAACTGTTGCCTCATTCGTTTTACTTCGTGATAAAATATATTTTGGTGGAACATTCGTAGAATTTTTCTCTCTAGGCCTTAAATGATATTTTTTGTTGGAGTTCGACCATTATTGAGTCCGTGAGACCTCGATACATAGAGTCTCCCAAATTATTGATGTTTTCCTTATTATTAAACATGGATTCTAGGTTTAAAGATTTCTCATAATCCTTCCTGGTTAAATGTGGCTCAAGATCATCATCGCTAAGGTTGTTTAGATCTTCTTCTAACTCCTCATAATCTTTCATTTCATCCATCTGCATGATATTTTCAGTTTTAAAAGGATCTTGGATCTTTTGATATTCATTTTTTACTTGTCTTTGTTGTATCTGTGGGTTAGGGTTTCTCTTGAACTGATTTCTAACATATGGATCAGGTTTGTCTTGATCTAATTCCATTCTATAGATTTTGTTTGATAAATCTTTAATTATCTTATCTATCTCATCCATTTTTTCTTCTGTGGACTTCCTAGATCCAGAGGATCCTTCCTATTCTTTGAAATGCCTAGGTTCTATGGTTCCCATCTCAACCTTATTTTTTAATTTCCTGGATGCCATCATATTGAATTCAATTTCTATAGCATCATCTTTCATTCCTGATAAAGTGGTAGATCTCCTTTCTCTTAGAAGCAGAGAGGAGTCGAAATTGAAATCCCCTGCAAAAGTTACTTTTACAGCTGGTTGAGAAGGTTTGACCTCGGCTGGGATTTTGTTATACATTTTATTGAACCTATGGATACATTCAAGGACTGATTCATAAGTCTTCTTTCTTAAAGCCCCAAATTTTGTTAAATAATAAAGATGGTCCTTTTTCTTGCCCCACTATCTTAGGAAGGCATTTTATAGTTCGTCATATGATCGTATGGAACCTATAGGGAGTCCTCTAAACCAGGTTCTCAATTGTCCTTCAAAGGTTCGTATTAACAACCTTGAGTAAACGTCCTCGTGTTCAATGCCAAAGATATCAACAAAATGATAAAAAAAAGGTTATGTGTTCAGTTGTGGTTAGATCTCCATCTCCCATGAATTTGGGGAGGTTCTTCATGTAATTTTTGGGCAAATCATCAAGGACAACAGGGAGGACCAATGGAGCATATCTAACAGCTAACTTGGGAAAGATTCTAGGGGTTTGATCTTGTCCACCAACCCCTGCACCTCCAACGCCACCAACACCAATACCTCCAGCACCGACCATTGGAAGTCTAGGAGACAGACTTCGAGGGATAAAAACAAGATTTTCAAAAACTTCAAGGGACTGAGTTGCTAACCTTTCGATGTCACACACCCACTACAACATAATAAATTTTTCCCTTTTCTCGAGGAACAGAATCCCCGAAATCCTACGAGGTTTAGCACCACTAGCTCTTCCCTTTTTCCCACCTTTGTGTGATCGTTGATCATGATCATAGGCCAAACAACTAGGTGCCTTTTTGCATTTCACGACTGAACGGTATAAGCGAGTCGAGTCTTTTGACTCTGCAAACCCCGAGATGTCGAAATTCCAAAGAGGCTTCGATCAACAATTAGCCCCCTGGGCTATGCCTTGGTCCATATGACCACTTCTCATAAGACCGCAGTCTTATTCCCTCCGGGACTTATCAATACGAGAGCTTGACCTCTTGTCAACGAGACTCCCGAATTCCCGATTTCTGATTTCCCGAAATGGCCTTTGTCACATTAGCCCTCCTGGCTATGCCCTGATCCAGGTGACCACTCCTCATAAGACCTCCGTCCTATTTCTTTCAAGGCTTATCAATATGAGAGCCCGACCTCTTGTCAATAGGGATCCCGAATTCCCGATTCTCGATTTCTCAAATGGCCTTTGTCACATTAGCCCTCCTGGCTATGTCCTGATCCAGGTGACCAATCCTCATAAGACCTCCATCCTATTTCTTTTGGGACTTATCAATACAAGAGCCCGACCTCTTGTCAACGGGACTCCCAAATTCCCAATTTCTGATTTCCCGAAATGGGTGATCTCGTGACACATGGCCTCCCTTAATCGGATGGTTCAGATCTATTTCAAAACTTTCATTGTGAAGTTTCCCGACTTCTCGTCATCAGGACTTCCGAAATCCCAAAGTCTGAAACCCCGATACCAAATCCTCTTTTGGGACTTTCACCTCTGTTCACGAGGGCTTAACCCTCATGCATCTCCTGGCAGATCCAATGACTGTCGGGTCTTCTAACTAAGATCTGATGGTTCAGATCTATCCCGTACTCTTCACTCTCCCATTTCTCCCTAGACGTGGAAAAACCAACAGTCCAGATACTCCCACGGACCTTGGGGATCTGCGGTCCCGATTTCTTCGCTACTGACGAAGATAAAGGAAAAGGGTTAAGGCATTTAACGCCCTCATTTCTTCCTCCAATCTAACGGTCGTGAATGACCACAGATATTCTGACAGGATCTTGTTTGTCAATCGATACTTATCCCTATGCTGCCATTTTGGGATTTCAAGAGGATCATTCTTCCTCGTAGAGGGTTACTAAGACTTGCGCCTTCAAATCCTTTTCCAGGTTCTTGGTGAGCTTTCCAAGAAGGGTGTCTGTATGGGGAGATCTATCCAGGGTATTACTTGAGATGGATAAGGGTATAGATTTCCCAAGAATAGACTTGAAGTCAAAATTAGATTGGTATGCATATAAATAGCGATTTATAAAACATAAGCCATACGTGGTCTTTCCGTTATAAGCATGCAACCACCATTTCTGGTCAAAACACCACACAGACAGTCTTATACTCAAACCATTCATAAATTTCACAGACTATGAGCATACATATCAACATATAAACTTCAAGATACAATATATAAAACACTTATCATAAATAACACTAGGTGTGATTGCAACGAATGAGAGGGGTGCTCGTTTCCACCTAACCGTAGGCTCAGTGAATCCCAACGGATTTACTACTAGCCACCCCTGAGCTGAGACCACGATGCTGCGAGAATGCATCTCTATTTTCCAGTGACTAAGAATGAAGGTTACTCTCCTTCTTCTCTACTATCACTCACTCTGTGTTTTTCCAGAGTTCTTCTCTTCCTCTTTCCCTCGCGTATGCCCCCTTGATCCCACACTCTTCCTGCCTTTTCTCCTTTTGACGAGGTTGCGTGTGGCACGATCTTCCTCATGGTGGTCAGGTCTGAGGACTCATGAGGATCCCTTTACCTACCAAACTGGCGAGTCATTTAATTCGGGGCCAGCGAGCCACTCTTGGTTCTCCAGGCCAGTGATGTCCAAATATGGTATTGTCTTCAGTGCAAGTTAATGCCACCTTTCTAGGTGCCTTCAACCACCTTTCTTTAGCCATCATGGTCTCTCTTTCAGCACATCCCCTCTCAACAGTCCTGCAATATATATATTCATAATATTATTCACATTCATCAACCTTTTTCACAAGGTCCATTCACATCACACATTCACATTTCTGAGTTTGCCACAATACTTGGCCAGTATAGTGATTTTTATAGACTGGGGGAAACAGGGTGTTACAATTCCCTCCCCCTTAAAGAAACACCATCCTCAATGTTCTATCTATCAACTTGATATGCATGTACAAGTGTAAACAAAATCGGATATGCCCATTTCATGGCATCCTCCATTTCCCATGTAGCCTCATCTGGGAAAAAATATTTCCACTGCATCTTGACCTATGCAATGGTTCGGTTCCGGAGTGGGGTTTCCTTTCTGTCCATTATACATTGAGGTTCTAGTAAAAATTCTCCCTCCGGTTCCACCCGGATCATAGACCAATCAATTATATGATTAGCATCATGTACATATTTATTTAATAATGAAACATAGAAAACATTATGTTCTTTTACTGTGGGAGGAAGTGCTAGCCTATAGTCTACAGGTCCCACTCTATCTAGAACCTCAAAGGGTCCACAATACCGAGGTGCTAACTTGGCACAAGCTCCCATTTTTAGGAAAAATTTCCTAGGCCTAACTCTGAGATATACATGATCTCTCGCTTTGAACTCTCTTGGAGTTCTCTTTTGGTTGGCATAACTTTTATGTTGGTTCTGAGCGACCTTCAGGTTTTGTTTTATTTGAGTCACTTGATGTTCCATTTATTTTAACATGTTGGGTCCAAAAGAAATCCTTTTTACGGGATTACTCCAACTAACTGGAGTGTTACACGGTCTACCATAGAGGACTTCGAAGGGACTCATCTTTAAGGATGCTTGGTAGCCGTTGTTGTAGGTGAATTCTACCAGTGGCAGGTAGTCTTCCCACT
>JZKD02S2235601.1:0-15101 GCA_000966675.3 Picea glauca
CTCTCAGCTGATGGACTATTTTTGGTGCTGGAAAGTTAATAATTACTACGATTTTTGCAGGATCTACTATCAAACCTTGTTTTCATACTATATGGCCCAATAGTATCCCAAACGATGGTCCAAATATACATTTCTTTATGTTTAGTGATATCTGACACTATCTACATCTTTCTAGCATTAGGCGTAAGAATTCTACATGATTTTTCAATAAACGATAGACCATCCAATCATCCAGGTATACTCTGAGAAACTGGTGGATGAATTCCTTAAACACATCAATGCCTACTCTGGAAAAGATTGTTGGTCCATTCTTCAGTCCAAACGACATGACTGTGTATTGGTAAGATCCCCATTCTGTCTTGAACGTGGTCTTGTATCTATCCTTCTGTGCTATCCTGATCTGATGGTAACATGAGAATCCATCAGTAAATGAATAAGCTTCATGTCCTCCTACATTCTCTAACACCTCATCCATGAAAGGTGTAGGGAACGGGTCATGTAGGAATGCATCATTCAATTTCCTTAAGTCGATGCATATCCTAATCCCTCCTTATTTCTTGTCATGTACTACCATCAGACTTATCCATTCTGAATCCTCAACCAATTCTATGATGTCAGCTTCGAGCATCTTTTCGATCTCAGCTTTGACTTTATGTTTTTATATGGGATTCAGTCTATATGGTCACTGTCGAATAGGTCTTGCTTCAGGTATGAGTGGTATCTTCATCTCCCCTAATTCTCCTACTATACCCTTCATCTCTGTAAGGTTGTTAGAAACAAGTCGTTGTATTTGTGCAACAACTCTGTGATGCTTTCTATTGTTTTCTCATCCCAGTAGTCTCCAATGATATCCATTTTGGGATGCTCGGTTGTCCCAATGTTAACTTTCTTTTATTTGATCAACGCAGAAATGACTTCTGATTCTATGGGTGGGCCTTCCACATCTCTTTCGCCTTCTGCTTCTTTGATATGAATATCGCACAAATCATCTTCATCCGGTGCTTCCTCTTGCACATGATAGCATGACAACAATTCCTTAACTGTCTGTTTATTCCTTTGTTGCTCTTCTGTGATAACTTCTATATCTGGTTCTTTGATACATATTACTCCTCTTATCTATTTTAGATATGCATCTATGTTTGGGTTTTCATTTTCGAATGAAAATGTGACGATAAAATTCTGTTGCAATGTTGTCCATGTTGCAGTTCCTTTGCACAACTCCTGGTTTGTATACCAGTTCATTGGTATACCCTCTAGAGTGTGTATGAAGTTATGAGGCCATTCCTATGGGGGTGTCATTTTCCATAGCGTTCTACACACCTCCACATGTTCTGTTGGAGCCCCGTGTCCATCATACTTTTGTTGTTTGTTGTTTTTCTTTTCTGTGCCAAACCTTATGCGCAGTAGCCTCTTACATTGGTACCAATCTATGATGGTATCCTTGTGTGCACCCCACCATCTTGCAGGTGTGGCCTTGAGTGGTATATCAAGTGCTAACAGTATCGGGTTCTCTAACACTGCATCTTCATACTATGTCAAGAATGTTTCCAAATCATTTATTCTGTGGAAACTGGGTGTTTCTTTGATTTCCGTGCCTACCCATCTTACTGCGTGGTTTATTCTTTCACATCTTCTCGTGGATAATTCGTGTATCATTTGCTACCAATTCTCTAAACTGGTGTCTAAGTCTATTGCACATGAAGTAATACTCCACCAATTGAGTACCCCATCCGCAGTTGGGTTTACGTAATCCTCATCGCGTGCAATTTTTCTATACAACTGACCAATTTCCTCTAAGTCTAGGCAAGTAGGTTCTACAAAAATCCCCCTTTCTGATGGGTCTAATGGCGCGATGACCCTGTATTCTCCTGACTAAAATTTCATTTTCCTGGTCTTCAAATTGATTATGGCCTGGTTGTCAAATGCCCAATCCAACCCAAGCAATGCCAGGTAAGGTGTTGTGCCATCCACTATTTCAATGAGTTCAAAGTTTGCTTTAGTGTGCACTCCATTGAGATCTACTGTCACTCCTTTCAATCTACGAATTGGTAGGACTCTGTGTTGGTTTGCCAATTTTAATTGAACAAGTGAATATCCTAATGTTGGCTCTCCCATGCACTGCCATGTCTTCTTTGGTAATACATTAACTTCAGATCCTAGATCTAGTATAATGTCTCCCATATTGAAATCTCCGATGTTAGCATTCAGTTTGAACTCCCTACTGGTTCTTCTTATCGTGTGCAGGTGATTGATTGTCTTTGTTCTATCTTTCCTTCCGTCTCAATGCTACATTTTTCTAGTATGTTTTGCAATATTTTCAAAGATGATGGATCACTTAATACCTTTACACATGATTGGAGAAAGTCTTTGATTGTACTTACTTGTCCCATGGGTTGCATCCCATTGGTATGATCCAATGATGGTGACATCTTGTATTCTGGTGCTTCCTTTTTATGCTGCGTAGTTGAAGTCGACGCTATGTCCTCCTTATGAAATTATTGTCTGGCTTCTTTAAATATCTCCTTTTCCTTTTGCGCGTTGAACTGCTTCCTTGGTTCAGTGTTCTTCTTTACCCATTGATTCTGTGCCGGTTCTTGTCAAACTATGTCAGTTCCTGTTTTGGCTCCTCCACGAGTAACTATGTTGATGTTCCATCATTCATCCCTTGCTTCATCCGAAATCCGCTGAACATTCTGGTTGTTATGATTCCTCTTCTATTGAATATTTACTAGTAGTGTTAGACATTCTTCTGTGTCATGATCTGATGCACGAAAATACATACAAGTCATCGGTGGAAGCAGACATTCCCTTTCATAATGTCCCAGTTGTTGACAATTGTGACATGTGACTGGTCCTCTACCTCATCCTCTACTTCCTCTGGCTCATCCTCCTCCTCTGTAGCCTACTCGATCACCTCTTGGTGCATTATACTGAGGTGCCTGATTATACTGCATGGTATTGTACTGAGGCTATGCCATATTGTATTGTAGATGCGCGTTATTGTATGGTGGCTGCACAATATTATACTGCTGCTGCGCAATGTTGTATGGAGCTGGAACTTGATTAAATTGTGGCACTGCTTGCCCAGTCATAATTCTTTCCTGTACTCTATATGCATCTAATGTCCTTTCTCACATCAACTCCATAGTTCTACAATATTTTTTTTCATGGCCCACTGACTTGAAAAAGGTGCAATATGATCTCTTTGGGACTGTCTGGTATTTCTGCATCATCGTGCAGTGATAAGGGTCATGACCCGGTTTCTTTCATATTTCACACCATAGTCCTCCTGGTGGTAACAGATTTGGAATTCCTGTTGCCATATACTGTGCGAACGTTGGACATTCGTTCTTATGGTGGCCTTCCATCCTGCACATGGTACACCAAACAACTTCTCATTTTTCCTTGTTCTTATTTTGGTTCAGCTGAAACGTGAGATTCTTCAAATCCTCCTTCAGTTCTTCGATAGCTAGGTCTGTCTACCAGTACTGGTTTTCTTCCAGTTGAAGAGATGCCTACAGATCCTCTTACTGCATCTGAAATTTTTGTTGTCGTAAAGGGTATTTTAAGTGTGGGAGTAGTGAGTTGACAAATATGTGCCGATGTTGCATCTCAGTCATGAGATATTTTAACTTTCCCTTCAGTCACTTGAATCTCTGATCAATCTCCCATTTAGACTCTCCTGGTTTCTGTCTTATTTCGATCATCTCCTTCATGTACTGATCCTTTGAGCTTGGCTTTTGGAACTCATTTATCAATAACTTCTTAATGTCTGCTAATGTCCTTGTCATCCATAGGACACTATTTGTGTCTAGACTCATGTACCAGTCTAGTGCGCGGTCTCTTAACATAATAGCTAGCTACACAATTTTAGTATCTCCATCAATGATTTGTTTTTCTTCCCAGATCTTTGCACAAACAAACAAATGCTTCTCGGGGTCTTCTGTTGCTTCTCCCTGAAATTCTAGTAATCTGATGGTGGGATCGTGTCCTACCATCCTGAATGCTGAACTACTACCTCTGTGAGGTGTAGATGCATGACTAGTGTTGCATGAACTGGCTCCTCTAGTTGTTGTTCCTTGTGTATATGTACTTCCAACTATCTGGCTACTTCTGAACTTCGGTTGTCTAAATGGTGGTGTTATCTTTGGTGTATTAGTCGCACATTGGTTTATGGGTTCCACACTAACATTAATATGGATAGGATGGCTGCCTTCTCCTCCTTCTCTTGGACCTCTCTTCATCCTCTCATGTTTTTCATGCAGGATTTACTCAATCTTCTCCATAACCCAGAGATCCTCTACCTCTTCCTCATCACTCGCCAAGCCTTCCCTCAAGGCTATGACTCTCTTCTTGGTATTCACCTTGTATTGGTAGGGTACTCCGCTATGCGTCTTTCCCGTTGACGCCAAGATCCACTTGATCTGGTTGTCATCCATCATGATTGGGTCCAAGGGTTCCTCCTTCTTTCCCTTATCCTTTCTTCCTTCCATTTCTCCTCTTTCTGTCAGTGCTTCCCCCCTTCCCCCATGCACGTAGAGAAGTTTAGTTGTCTGATTCCATTGTCATTACACCTTTGTTATATAGCAATATCTTAATAGAAGTATACAATGATCGAATGTACCTTCCTCAAGGTCTGCGTAGAAATTCTTACTACGTTGCACTGTATGAATTCATTATGTCAACTACAAAATCTGTTATAAACCCTGCCACAATACTGTCAAGCCAAAATTCTACTACACGAGTGAAATTGTTGTTCACCTGTTGTAACTGCTCAATCTGTACTGAAGTCCAATCTAACTGTCGAATCTGGTTCGTCGCATGGTTATTATTCAACCTTAGTATCTTGATTCCATGGTCTCAACATTCCCTTCTAATGGCTCATTGTTCTCTGCCCTAACCTTTTCTTAATCTACCTTCGACAAATGTTCGACTTATCTTATCTACTCAATCCTCTCTTGTTCCTACCAATGACAACGAAACAATTTGTTGGTTATTTCTTCTTCTATAATTTCTGAGTTATTGACCCAGGGTTCATGTCTTTCAGGTTTCCAACAAAGCCTCTAAAACTATTGGCCCTCCTCATAAACCATAAGGCAACAAAACACATAGAATGCGTTGCGCAGTCTCACCTGAGATAGCTTTAATGGGTGGATGCAAGAATCAGGTGTTTACAACCTAGGATTGAGTATGAGATATGATAGCTCAACCATTGAACCATTATTAGAATTGGAAAATTCAACCTACTGTTATTCATGATTGTGCCGTAAATCTCATAGATTATTCCCTCAATATCGCAACAACATTAACAAAAGCAATATAATCACTCATTCATTCAGTAAGCACACCAAATAACTACTGAAAAGAGGATAAAGATATGCATGTATTCATCACAATACATAGATATTACCATGGTTCACCCCCTCCTGGGCTATGTCCACAAAGATTTGGCTGTTGGCTCTTTTATTATGATAGTTCTGCATCTACAACGTCGTGCGCTTACAACTATCCTTAGATGGGTAATATCTATATGAGGTGAACTAGATTGCACCAGGCTCCTAAGCCTGTGATCTAATCCTCAATATCTACCTTCTCTTGTCTCCTCTAGCTCAACAACTTATAAATCATATAGAAAAATGTAAAATCGATTACTAACTATGTCGGAACAACTACAAAATCCATGAACCCTCTATAATACCTTAGTATCAGTATTTTTACATCTATGGCTCTTCACCCATTACAATACATTACCAAAACCCTAACCCTACTCACGTTAGGTCTTCATCTCATGTGCATGTGTTGTTTTTCCTTCCAGCTGTCGCTTTCCTTGTGCATGATTTCTTGTATGCGTGTGTGCTGTGTTTCCTTCCAGTTGTTGCTTCACTCTCTGCACGCTTTCTTTCACCACGATCATCCTTATTTCCACTTTGTCCTGCTGCCAACAACTTGGCAGGTGGAAATGTGGACCAGTGAGAGGCCACCACGTGTCCCAATCAGATGCTGTCTTGTGGCAGGCGGGAAATTCCCAAGGATGGCCCGTGAGAAAAAATTTGAAAAAAATTAGTTTGGTGGGTCCGCCAAATGTGGCGGACTATGCCAAACTTATCCATTGTTAATCGTTTGGTTATGGAGATAGCGCCACTACTAAACTGGAGGAACCACCTATGTGTAAATATATATATTGTAACAAATAAAAATCCCAAAAGGGGATGCCGCGGGTTTGACCTCAGAACCTCCTCCCACACAAGCGCCTTAACATATTCGCTGTAACCAACAGGCCGTGGACTATACATTGTAACCAACGACAAAAAAAATTATTAAATGTTGTATCCGCCCAACCATGAAAGGGAGGCATGCGTATAGTACGACCATTTTGGTATGGAAAACGATGCAAGTAAAATCATTAATGCAGGTTGTAGAGGGCACAAAAACCGAGACAAATTTCTTCTTGGGCCTGAGAGTGCGAGAGTCAAATTGAGGCATGGAGACAGTAATTTTTGTGTAATTCGACGCCACAAATTCAATGGTGCTGTCTGTTTTCTAATCTGAGCATCATTTCGTCAGCTTGATTTTAGAATGAAGTATACTTATGTATTTTACCAAATTATTTTGCTGAGTTAATGAAATAGCGTACCCATTTGAGAGAAGGACCTGGAGATGTAATCCACCAGGGATGAACTCCGTTATCAAGTTTTTATGTTCATATTTGATTCTTATGTCTCTTCATTTTTGAGATTTTCCTTCTTTAATGGTGCACTTTAATTTATGCTCTTTTAATGAAATTCTTTATAAGTCACTCGATGAAAAGATTTGGGATCATGTTGGTATTAGAGCAATAGTCTTTGAATTGAATTATTGAGTGTGAATGCTTACTAGGGACAAACATAAGCAGGGTGAAGGAACTCTTAATATTTTCAATCCTGAAGTTGGTTGTGCATCTCGAAGGAAGAAAATGGCAGAAGAGGACAATTGTGATGAACATGAGAAAAAATTTCACATGGTATTTTATCACATGTCAGAAATGGTTGAAAGAATGCATGGAGATTACGAGAAGAGGATGAAGAAGAAAGGGAAGGAAAATGAAGCACATGAAGATGATGATGCTTCGGTAAACGAAGGGGCCAGAGGAGACCCTCCTAAGCATCTGTCTTCACCTTCGATTTCTATTTCTTCTTCCTCTGAGCATTCTCATCATTCTAGCCATAAAGTCTCTTTTAAGAAACCGTTATTAAATCTTGATGTAAAATTTGCTTTACCTATTTTTAATGGATATGCTAATCCTGAAAAGCTAGATAATTGGATCTGATAGGTTGAAGTGTATTGTCATGTTCAACATATTGATGAAGAATAAGTTAAAGTGAAACTAGCTTCTCTTCGGTTGGAAGGCATCGCTCTCATATGGTGGGAGAGCAAGCTTCAGGACAAAATTAAGTGTGGTAATATTCTTTCCTCATGGTCGAAATTTAAATCAACGATAAGGAAGCAATTTTATCCATTAGGGTATTTACATAAAGCAATGATGGAATGACAAAATTTAAGGCAGAGTAAAGGTCAAACTGTACAAAGTTTTACAGAAGAATTTAGGAACAAATATCTTGCGTTGAACATTCCTTTGGATTCTTATGAAACTTTAATGAAGTATATTGGTGCACTGGACAGTTATATTCATCACAATTTTCTCTTATTTAACCCCACTAGTCTTGACAAAGTTTGTGTGCAAGCCACTCACCTTGAGAACAGGGGGAAACATGCTCAAGAAGATCCCATGAAGAAACCTTCCAATCTCCCACATAAAACTTGTAAGAAGTTTAAAAGGAAGGACATGAAGAGGAGGAAATCCATCTTGCACTCATTGCAAGAAAAGCAGTCATGATGAAGAACACTGTTGGAAACTGCATCCAAAAAATAAACCGAAACAATTTTGTGGAAAGGGGAAGACAAAAAATGTTGCTACAGTGCAACAAGATCTTGGTTCCGATTTAGGAGATGAAGGAAATATCACAATGGTTGGATTACAAGGTAAATATTCCCTTCATGCTAGTTCAAGTTCCAATAATTAATATCATGTTGATGAATGAAAGAGGAATTAATTATTTCACATAAGGGTTGTATCTAAACACACTAAGATAGATACATTATTTGATCCGGGTTCCCAAGTAAACTTAATATCTGAAGAACTTGTCAAGGATATGGGTCTTGAAACNAATCAGGTGATTGAGGATATGTTGAGGATGTATGTGATGAATAAACCATCAAAATGGGAAGACTACCTACACTTGGTAGATTTTTCTTATAAAAATGGGTACCAAGCATCTCTAAAGATGAGCCCATTTGAGGCACTTTATGGCAGAAAGTGAAACACACCGGTAAGATGGGATAACCCAATAGATAGAGCAGTGGTTGGGCTAGAATTGCTAAGGGAAATGGAAGAGAAAATGTTGAAAATAAAACAAAATTTAAAGGCTGCCCAAGACAGGCAGAAAAACTATGTTGATAAGGGCAGAACTCACAGGGAATTTAAAGTGGGTGACCATGTATTCTTGAAAGTGAAGGCCAACATAAGTTTCCTGAAGTAAGTTGGGAAATTGTTCAAAGTTGGCATCTCGCTATTGTGGGCCATTTGAAATCCTAGAGAGGATTGGTCCAATAGCTTATATGATTGCATTGCCTGCATCTATATCCATTCATAATGTATTCCATGTATCATTTCTAAAGAAATATATACCTGATACTAATCATGTTATTGATTGGAATGTGATTCAGGTGGAGCAAGAAGGCGCTTTTCAAGTGCATCCAGTGCACATTCTGGACTGGAAAATCAAACAGCTCTAGAATCGATCCATAGGGCTTGTAAAGGTCCAATGGACCTGGTACGATCCTGAGGACGCTACTTGGGAGCATGAGGATGCAATGCAGGCAGAATGCCCTCATCTTTTTGAGGATTTTTTAAATTTAGTTGTACATGGGTACATGATGCACTGAGGACAATGCATAAATAAGGGGAGGGGATTATAATATCCCTAAGGCCGAATCCAATTGTAAATGTAAATACAAATGTACTTAAGTTGGTGAGATGTTTTGATATAATTTTGGATGCACCTTTCATGGCATAATGCACGCAGGTACTACGCAATAAAATAAGGATGTGTGCACATTCTAGGATACTGCGCGCAACATCTTAAGTGTGCGCGATGTTGAAGCCAGGGATCCTTTATGTATATGATATGTTTTATAGGTTTGTGAGCCAGTTATTATAAGCTAGGATGCTTATGTTTTGATTAGGCCAGAGATCCTATATGTTAAAGTCCAGTGCACCTATTTTTCTACATGTCTCATATTTAATATAAAATACATCGCTGCGCAGACTGAACACGATAAAAGAGATGGGGGATTAAACTCCACTAGTTATGGAAAGGCAGGGGTTAAGTTAAGGAAAGGGGATAAGCTAGGAATCTTGAGCCAAAAAGGAATATTATATTAATATTTCTTAAATCACAAAGTATGGATAATTATTTTATCCCAAGTTCTAAAGTTGTGGACAAGTGGGCCAAAGTAGCTCCCAACATGACAAGTGTAAAGTTGNGTCGCAGTTTCTTAGGCCACCGGCTAGTCCTGCAGGTAATGGACACACTAGAAATAAAAGACAAAGTGATGATTACATCCTTAATGCTAATAATAGTTGATTTAAGTGATGGTGACATCCTTAATGCTAATGGTTACCTCTTGGAAAACTTGGAATTTTGTTTTAAAATAATGGGATACTTTAAATTTTAAATCTCATTAATAACTACCACATCTTGTAGAAATTGTAATTTTATTTTTAAAACAACAGAAATTTAAAATTTAAAAGATTAACGAATATAAAAGATATACAACTAAGTGACATTGTTAAATAGATAATCAACAAAGATAACCAAATATTGAGCATTATCTTATATTTTCATTTCCCTTAAAATATTTTTTGAGTGCATTTTTCTAATGGCGTAATTTTAATTGATCATTATCCATGCCAAGTATTTTCCCAATATAAAAAACTAAGCAATGAAAACCATTGGCTAAACATAATTAAGGGCATTATTAGTCATTATTTAACCAAACAAAAAATGAATATTATGAAGAGTGATGACATTTTCGACTAAATATATTTAATTATATAATAGTTAGTTCAAAGAATTCATTTATATGGATAGTGATTTCACAAATGAATTTGATCCTAATGCATCTACCCACATGGTAGAAGATGAGGAAAATGATGGAATCTACCCTTAACCATCTTCAAGCCATTCAATAGAAAATCATACATAAAATAAATCAATAATTACTAATGGATAATATTTAGAACAAGTGTTGAGTGGAAGTGTAGTCCTTGCCAAGTATCTTATAAGGTGATTTTTGGAAAATGGGGAGAGTTGAGTAATATTGTTAAAAGAACAGAGATTAACAGTATGGTAAGTAAACCATAATTAGAATAGATGTTTAAAAAATATTAAAAAGTTATGTTCAACTATTTTTTAGAAATGAAATGATAAAGAAAATTGTAAATATTAAAAGGTATACTGAAATTACATTGAATAGTAATTTAATAATTAATGTGCATTGCCAATCCTTTCGAACTTGTGTGGTGATTTTTTAGTAAGAAAAGAAGTGCCAATATTTTTCAAACATGTGTGTTGAGTTGTCACTAGTAAAAGCATAGTCGATGTGCATTGTGAAGGGCACGAAGGTACCGGGGATGGAAGGCATTGATAAATGTTGAATTGTAGATGGAGGAAGTTTTGGGTGCAATATTTATAATAGCGCCAACACGGAGATCGACGGATATAAAGTTGGCCAACTATGAAATTTTAGATCACCGAAGTTTTGGGTGCAAGATGTATATCATGGAAAAGGGGAAGGAAAGTTCGGTTACGCCAACCCGGGAACTGACGACCATAGAATTGGCTAGGTATGGAAAGCAATGGTAGTGGGTCAGACTCCCATAAATCGTAGTTGAATGTATTTCTTGCTTATTAATGACAATAAGCGAACCTGTGTGCTGAGTTGTCGCTAGTAAATGCATAATGAGTGTGCATTGGGAAGGACGAGAATGTGGTGGGGGTTGAAGAGAGCGATAAATGGTTTGAAATTTTTGTGAACCCGGGTTAGTGAAGGTTGTGGCCATAAAGTTGGATAAGTATGGAATTATATATCAGGGAAGTTTAGGGTGCAATATGTGTATCACGAAACGTGGGGAATGAGATTTCGGTTGCGCCAACCCGGGAACCGACGGCCATAGAATTGGCTAGGTATGAAAAGCAACTTGAATGCTTTTTTTTCTTATTAATTCCAATGAGAAAACCTGTGTGCTGAGTTGTCACTAGTAAAATCATAACGAATTTGCATTGGTAAGGGAGGGAATGTGGCAAGGATTGAAGAGAGTGATAAATGGTTTGAAATTTTTGTGAATCGAGGTCAAATTGTAAATGACGGAAGTGTTGGGTGCAAAATCTATATCACGGAAGTGTTGTGCACAACATGTATATCATAGAACAAGGGGCATAAGAATTCAATAGCTCTAAGTCGCGACCCAGTGGTGAGATAATTGGCTAAGTGTTGAAAGGGACCACGGTCGGTCGGGCTCATGATGTGACGATATAGGACGATATGAAAAGAAACGACGGTTGGTCAAATTACCGTAAATCGTAGTTGAATAGAGAAACTTTGTGATGATTTGTCGCTAGTAAAATCATAATGAATGTGCATTGGGAAGGGTAGGAATGTTGCAAGGATTGAAGAAAGTGATAAATAGTTTGAAAATTTTGTGAACAATGAATTCCAGGAGTCTGGGGTCAACTTGTAAATCATGGAAGTGTTGGGTGAAAAATGTATATCACAGAAGTGTTGTGTGAAAGATGTATATAATGGAACAAGGGGGCATAAGAAGGACGACGGTTGGTCAGGCTAATGATGTGATGACATAGATGGAGATGAGCTAACCTGGGAATCCATGACCAATGTATCTTAACAAATTATTTGTGGTCCAAATGTAAACCGTGCTCGAATTTGTGGATGAATTATAAACAATTGAAGTTTTTTCTTGTTAATGTCAATACGCGAACTTGTGCACTGAGTTGTCTCTAGTAAAAGCATAACTAATGTGCATTAAGGATGGCAAGAATGTGGCTGGGATTGAAGAGAACGATAAATGTTTTTAAAGTTTTGTGAACTCGGGTATAGTGAAGTATTCGAGTTCCAGTAGTCTGGGGTTGATTTGTAAATGACATAAGTGTTGGGTGAAAAATGTGTATCACATAATTGTTTGGTGCAAAATGTATATCACAGAAGTGTTGTGTGCAAGATGTATATCACGAAACACAAGGAATAAGAATTCAATAACGTTAAGTTGAGACGACGCGGTGAGATAATTGGCTAAGTGTTGAAAGGGATGGTGGTCGATTAGGCTCATGATGTGAATATATAGATGGAGATGGAGATATGAAAGACCACTAATCGGTCAACCCTCGACCAATCTAGGAGCTCGAGAAAGTTAGGTTCAAGTTTAATGGGATTTTGTTTATATTTATTTTAAATGTATTCATATTAATGTATCTTTATATATTATTTGTGGTCCAAATGTAAACCATGTTCGAATTTGAAGGGTGTTTTGGGATCACATTTTTTGGTCAAACCCATAAGCAATAGAGAAAAAAAATATATGACTTAACATTCTATATATGGAAGCATATTCTGAAATATAGGAAGCTCCAATATATGCACAATATAGAACAAGAACATGTATAGGGAAATGAGTTAGTTTTAAGAAGAAATACAAATTTCAAATAGCAACACCAAACATTGAAGATCACCATAGAACAACCTCAAATACTTATATTTAGATAAACTGGGTCACAAAATACATTTGAGAATATTTCCCAAAAAATAGTTGTCTTTGGAATTTGTAAAAAAATATATAGTTCAACACATATTCTGTGAAATAAAAATGTGTTTGCTAGAATTTCTAGGATTGGCACTACCGCGGAATACAAAGAAAAGATGTACAAAAATGAAGTTTGTATAAAGAAGAAAGTTGGCGATGGAAAACAACAAGACCTGGAAAGAAGAAAGAGAAAATTGTCAGTCCTCGGTAAAAGATTTGTTAGAGTAAGTGGATGAAGACAGAAGAATGTGATCAATATCAACTTACTATGATGGTGTCCCATGCCTTCTCATTTTCTTGTTGATGTCCTTTTATGGATTTCCTTAGCTTTGACCTTCATTGGTAATCTGGTTGACAACCTTTTTGAACCATTCTTTGATGTAGCTCCTCATGGGCGACACATTGATTTCATGCCATATTTTTATATTGAAAAATTCACTTTCCAAGTCCCTTAGATCAATAGAGAGGTTGTGTAATGATTTTTGAATATCTTGGTTTTTAATCGCATAACCGACCAGCCAGTTTTTCAAGTCATCTTCACCATATTCAAGAATGACATAGAAATTTTCAAATGACAGTCTTTTATAGATATGAACTTGATAATCAAATGCTTTCTTGGTTAAAAAATGAGTTGAATATCAATTTCAAGTCTTTGACTTCATTGGTGATGGTAGCTAGATCTATCTCAGTTAGCTTCTTGAATAATTTGTCTCTTCTATATATGGCCTGGCTACATGCTTGAACGATACCATTCAGGTTCTTTACCTTTTCTTTCTAGCATGATTTTAGCTGGTCTATTCGATCTAGGGAAGGGAGATCCTTCTGTCTTCTTCTGAATTCCGTCATACCAGTAAATTTAACACCAAATAGTAGAACTGGATCGAGGTAGAAACCTTGCTTATTCTCGAGATCTACTTGTAGATACTCATGAAAAGCATGCACTCTTGTTTCAAAAGAGACCATATTCCTTGAAATCTCCCAAGCTTCTGTTATTAATTCCATTATTCTGTTTATATTCTTTTCCACATAGCCTCGGGCTGATGTGAGAAGGCTTGCTGATCCTTTTAACTTTTTCGCATGTGCGGTGGGCCTGATCATTTCCAAAGGAGTAGAAAACAGTGGAAGAGGCATTAGAGTTGCCTCCAATTCTTTGATTCACTCCTTTAACATGACGTTTTCCATTTCAAGGTCATTAATAGAGTTTTCTAGAGAGTCTCTAGTTGCTCGGTGTATCTGGGAAATCTGGGAAGGGCACATGTTGCATAGGTTGATCTCTGAACGATATCTCCCTTTATTGTTCTTTACATCTCTCTTTTCAATAATCAATTTTTTGGATTCGCTGTAAAAAACAACACTCTGAAATGCAAAAGAATCTTCCTCGTCCAATGTATCTATGCCAATTATTTCCATCCCAAGATTGTGCAGAGCAGTGCTCTCTAGTTGGTCGTAGGGAACATTTTTTCAATGTCAATTTCTAGTTCCATATCTTCGAGGGAGAGATCGTGGATATCAATTTATCGCCTCGGTCCCTCTTGTTCTTGGAATATTGGTTTCCATTTTTTTCTCGCCGAAAGTTTGTGAGAAATTTCAATTTTGCCGGAGGGAGGGTTCTTATCAACTCCTCTGCCTGAAGAACTGTGTGTGAATTTGTTACTTAGGTAGGCCATTGGAGTTCTGCTCCGAGATGCTGTGGTCTTGGGTGTGGCGGTCGGGGATTGGAAATTTTTTTCACTTGAGCCTTTTTCGTTTCTGCTTGTGCGAATCATTGGTATTGGCACTGAGTTCATTCAGGATACTGTCAGTGAAAGAACTATTGAAGTGGTTCCTGAGCATGAAATCCCCGACTTTCCAAGGTAGAGAGATGAATTGAATTTTTCTTTTTTCATGGGAAAAATTCAACCAATAGATGTACTTCCTTTCTATTCCAACAAAAAATATTGTACCGGATATGTGACATGGAAGGAAGCAAAGATTTTGTTTAGACCCAAAAATCCTTATAACATTATAGTTCTCCATTTCTTGTAGTGTACCCTTCCTATCCAGGAAGTTGGTCAGCTATCCAGACAACCATGGGAAGTACTTTCCAAATATCAATGCTTTAAAAACTGAAACAAAATCATTAAATACTTTATAAAAATGTTGGCAAGTGTCGTGTCTCCATAATATCTGGTACGAGAATGTTACT
>JZKD02S2235601.1:22691-37707 GCA_000966675.3 Picea glauca
AACGGTCGAAAAATGAAGAAGATAGCCTCCTTGAAGTCTCCCCTTCTTCTTTGCTGTCTCTGGTTCTACAATCTGCACCCTTGTTCTCCAAACCTGGCACACATGCTCATTTAAGAGGAAAAACCAAGACCCGTACGCAACTGCGCACCGGTCCAAACCGTAGAACGGTTAGGGCACCTCCAGCCCTTAACCGCCTCGGCACGGGGTCATATGGCCCATGAGACCTTGGGCTGGGCGCAAAAGTGGTTGAACTGTTCAAACTGTGCAACCGAATTGTAACTCCTGCGCGTTTTTAAAACCATTGGTATATACGGGTTAACCATTGGTTAAAACCCCGCGTACATTGTTATATAACACATATATATAACACAATGTTTCCCGCGCGGATTATTTACAATGTATAAACCACATTTCAATACAAAAACTTTGGTTACCGCGCGCAAATATTACATGGCATATGTGTTAATAAACTTTGGTTTATAACATTTATACAACCGCACCATATGATATAAGGTTTGGCCCGTGGGTAGTTTAAACTTACGGTTATATGGTATGCGATGGAACCATGGGTCGGGGCTTAGGCCCCGGCCCGCGCCCTTTTCCATATAATAGAACATACAACTTTAAATAATAGTGCGTCGGCTTACATAACAAGAAACATGCAATGGTGTATTGGTCGGGCGGAGTATTGTAAAGGCTTTGTGTTTGGGGAGGTCCGGGGGTCGAACCCCGTGGCCTCCATTACTTTTACAAACCATATATAAGCCAACCAAATGAGGGACACGTGGCGCCCAACCATTGGGCCACGTTCCCTCTTCTCATTTTCTTCCAATACGACACGTGTCAACATCCAATTGGTCAACAACCGCCCAATACAAATATGCCATGTCATCAAGATGCCACATCACCATGATGGTACGGCCCTCCACGTGGCCGTACGGACTGTACGAACAGGTACAGTCAGCATCCCAAAATTTTCCCTGTTTGACTTGGCGGTCAAATCGCGATACGAACTCCGTTCACGAAAATAAATATACCGCCAGAATCAGGAAAACGAGACGGACGTAATGGCACTATTTTCGTCTCAATCCAAGCACTTTGAAAATTGAGCAAATTTTGATCCCTTGATCACACCTGGTCTTAAGTATGAAAAGGTGGGGCGGTTAGACAGAGTTATCATAGGCAGAGTGAGGCTTGCGAGTTCGAGGAGTCCGATGTCGAATTGTAGATAACCGAAGTTTTGGGTGCAAGATGTATACCCAAACACGAGGCATGGGAGTTCAATAGTGCCTACATGGGAACCCGCGGCCATAACATTGGCTAAGTATGGAAACAAATGGAAAACAGTCAGACACGTGAGGTGAAGATATAGATGGATGTATAATTTCTCACTCTTCCACCTTGAGAACCTGTGAGCATAAATATGCGACTAAGCATAGAACTAGAAACAAATAATACAGGGAAAGAAGAAAAGGGAAGAAGGGGTAAGTATAGAATAGGAAAAATAAAGGGGGAAAAGAACTGTATGTGTCACATAAGAACACTTACTCTGATAATTATCAAGCTATAGAAACACATCAACTATGGGAAAAATATTTTCAACCATGGAATATAGTTGGAGATCAACAGACCCTGGTTCAAGATAAAAGAGATATTGTTTATATCTATGTCAACAAGAAATAGAAAAAATATATGACTTGGCACATCTATATGCAAGCATTCAGACGAATTCATCGTAGGTAGAGTGAGGCTTGGGGGTTCGAGTTCGGGGTCGAATTGTAGATCACCAAAGTTTCGGGTGCAAGATGTATACTGCAAACATGGGGCATGAGAGTTCGATGGCACCTACGCAGGAACCCGTGGCCATAAAATTGGCAAATTATGAAAATGAATGGTGGTCGGTCAGACTCATGACGTAAAGATATAGAGGGACATATAATTTCTCACTTCGCCATCCCGGGAACCCGCGAGCGTAGACATGGGACTAAGTATAGAACCATAAACGGTTAATAGAAGGGAAGAAGAAAAGGGAAAATGGATAAGTATAGAAGAGGAAAAAGAGAGGGAGAAAAGAACTGTATGCCTCATAGAACAACACTTAGTGTGATAATTATCAATTGATAGAAACACATCAACTATGGGAAAAACATTCTCAGCCATTGAATATAGATGGAAAAATTGGACAACGTATGAAAATCAAATTTTTTTGTAACCATACCTCTTAGTTTCAGGCATACAAATTGTATTTGTTGCGACACATTGTAATCCATCTTTTTCATATGTGGCACATTGTATTTACTCTGTTTAGAAAAAATGACAAGTATAGAAGAGAAAAACAAATGGAGTAAAGAACTTTTTGCATCACAGAACAACACCTGGTCTTATGTATGGAAAGGTGGGGCAGTCAGATGGAGTTATTGTAGACAGAGTGAGGCTTGCGAGTTCGAGGAGTTTGGGGTCGAATTGTAGATAACCAAAGTTTTGGGTGAAATATGTATACCCGAACACGGGGCATGGTATTTCGATAGTGCCTATGCGGGAGCCCGCGACCATAAAATTGGCTAAGTATGGAAACAAATGACAGACGGTTGGACGCATGATGTGAATATATAGACGGATGTAGAATTTCTCACTCCACTACCCTAGGAACCTGTGAGCATAAATATGTGACTAAGCATAGAACCAGAAATGGATAATACATGGAAAGAAGAAAAGGGAAGAACGGGTAAGTATAGAATAGGAAAAATAAAAGGAGCAAAGAATTGTATGCATCACACAAGAACACTTACTCTGATAATTATCAAGCTATAGAAACACATCAACTATGGGAAAAGTATTTTCAGCCATGGAATATATCTGGAAATCAACAGACCCTAGTTCAAGATAAAATAGATGTTGTTTATATCTATGTCAACAAGAAATAGAAAAAATATATGAATTGGCACATTTATATGCAAGAATTTAAATGAAGTCACCATAGGTAGAGTGAGGCTTGGGGGTTCGAGTCTGGGGTTGAATTGTAGATCACCAAAGTTTCGGGTGCAAGATGTATACCGTGAACACGAGGCATGAGAGTTCGATGGTGCCTACACAGGAACCCGTGACCATAAAATTGGCCAAGTATGAAAACAAATGATGGTTGGTCGGACTAGTGATGTAAAGATATAGAGGGACATAGAATTTCTCACTACGCCATCTTGGGAACCCACGAGCATAGACATGGGACTAAGTATAGAACCATAAATGGATAATAGAGGGGAAGAAGAAAAGGGAAAATAGATAAGTATAGAAGAGGAAAAAGAAAGAGAGAAAAGAATTGCATGCCTCATAGAACAACACTTAGTGTGATAATTATCAATCGATAGAAACACATCAACTATGGGAAAAACATTCTCAGCCATGGAATATAGCTGGACAAATTGGACAACGTATGCAAATCATAGTTTTTTGTAATCATACCTCTTAGTATCAGACATACACATTATATTTGTTGCGGCACATTGTATTCCATCTTTTTCGGATGTGGCACATAATGATCCATCCTTCTGCTCAATTATTGTGTTCTTGTTTCAATGTAGCAATACATAGAACACAATGGACATGAAAGCAAGCTGCTATGTAGGAAAACATGAAAAAAAATATGGACTATAAATCTATTTATTTCAAGATAGCAACACAGAAAATACAGTTGACATGAAGATAAGTTAATATACAGGAAGATATGGAGTATCGAAGAAAAAAAAAAAAACAGAACTGCAAACCAATGCAACAAATATAGACAGAGTAAATGAAAAATAATTGGATATGGAATACGGGTAGAAGTATGCACATTTKCATGGATTCTTCTACATTTTTGGTTAAGAGTTCTTCGCCTTGTCCAATTTTCCTCTTTGTTTCTATGAAAATAAGTACAAAACAAAATGGACATGAACATAAGTTGACATGTAAAGAAAAAACAAGGAATATGTACATAGAGTAAATAAAATAGAATAAAAGGAATAGCGCAACAGATAGTGTTAGAAGAATGTACCGTTTTTGTTTTGTTTATCCATGTTTGTGTATATATATAAAATTGTGTCCAAAATCAATTACAAAGCAGGGAAAACTAAGAAGTTGGATAACTTGTTTTTCTGCAACAAGATAGACATATATGCTTTGAAACATAGAAATATGATTTTGCAATATGTTTGATGTATATTTCATAATTCAAGTGCAATACCAATTGCATCATGATCAGACCAGTATGTGTACAAACCAGGGAAAACTAAGAAGTTGGATAACTTTGTTTTCTGCAACAAGCTATACATATATGCTTTGAAACATAGAAATATGATTTTGCAATATGTTTGATGTATATCTCATAATTCAAGTGCAATACCAATTGTATCGTGATTAGACCAGTATGTGTCTAAGATAAAGACGTTGTATTGAGAAATGGGACATTCGACCATACATGGTCAATAAGTGCGTTTTGTACATGGTTTATGTTGTTCAAAAGAAAGTGAAGACTGTATTTGCACATGTAGTTTTCCAATTCTTTTGTTCTGGCATTATTTTGTAGAATGTCAATATTGAAGTATCCTACAATGACAATGGTTTCATTCAGATGCAAATGGTATAATGCATTGGAAAGAACATTTAGTATGTTGGATAATGTTGCATACGGAGCAACATAGAGATTCAATATTGCAATTTCTAATTCATGGAGAAATACTTTTGCAAGCACCATCTCAACATTGTTTTCTTCGAAATGTATATGCTCCAAAATTGTTACATGTTTTTTCACCAATATCATCACCCCATGTGTAATGTAACTTGATATGCAATTGTGATTTGGAAATTGCTTGTTTTGCATGCATAATGTCATGTATGTTTCCTGTAAGCACAAAATATTAGATTTCATTGTGTTATAGTCATTGAGTATATCATCCATGTGTGCATGTAGGCTACGCGTGTAATATCCCTAGGCCGTGCCCAATTGTAATCTAGATGAAAATGTACTTAAGCTGGTGAGTTGTTTTGATATCATTTTGTATGCACATTTCATGACATAGTGCACGCATGTAGTGCGTGGTAAAATGAGGAAGTTTTCACATTCCAGGATACTGCCCGCAACATCTAATTAAGTGTGCACGATTGTGAGACCGACGAGCCTTTGTGTTTATGCTATGTTTTATGGGTTGGTGAGCCAGTTGATATAAGATATGATGCTTATGTTTTGATTAGGCCAGAGAGACTAGATGTTAAAGGCCAGTGCGCCTATTTTTGTACAGGTCTCATAACTAATATAAAATACATCGCTGCGCACAGACCGACCATGATAAAAGAGAAGAGGGACTAAACTCCACTAGTTAGGTAAAGGGAGGGGCTAAGTTAAGGAAAGGGGATAAGCTAGGGAGCTTAAGCCAAAAAGGAATATTATATTAATATTTCTTAAATCATAAAGTATAGATAATTATTTTATCCTATGTTCTAAAGTTGGGTACAAGTGGGCCAAAGTAGCTCCCAACTTGACAAGTGTCAAGTTGGGGACATGCATACATATTGTTGGGACTTAGTTCATTTCCTATCATCTTTCCCATCATTCCTCCCTTCATTCAACATCCAATCAATCATCCATGAGTATCCACACCCATTGAGCTATCCTTTGTATCTTCATAACTGTACCTGAACCTGTATCCATATCGATTTGTGTTGGTGTATCTGGTTACCTTGGGAGCTGGACTGAAGAAGTGGGTTGTCAGGCCTACGAGCAATTCTCTAGGTGAGAGAATTGTTGGGGATTAATTTTCTAAAGGTGCTAAAATACAACTACAATGCTCTGAGACTTCCTATCCAGCCTGTTGCTGAAGCCCAGAAAGGAAGTGGGACAGTTGAAGGACTGTTGAGCAGAGAAGGGGCATACTTCCTGGGTGGGACATGCATGTGGGGAATGAGGGACTATAGGCTGTTAGTTTGAGTTGGCACCTGTGATGGAGTCTTTCCTGTTGTCCATGAGCCTTTAACCTGGTTAGGAATACCTTTACCTGGGTGGAATTTAGTCCCAGCTCAGGGGTGACTCATTGTTGAGAGTGATGAACAGTGTGGTCTAAGGCTGGGAGGTTCGTGGAAGGTCTGCACACAATTGGTGACATTGTTACCAAGATAAGTGCCATTTGTGTGATAAAATTACATGTTGCATTATTATTTGCGTGTTCAGTTTTATGGGTTTATTTATGCATGGTTATGATTGTCTGTATATTTATGGGTATTTCTTGTATATGCTGCATGTGTATGTTTACGGTAATTTCAATGTGAATTTGTGTATTTATAGATGCATTTGTGTGCATATGTTTTATATATAATGCTTCCGCAAGAGTTATGTGTGTGCATATGTTTTAATTGCATGCAATTAGAAAATTTTTGTGGCATAGCTCAATTGTATTCTGGGAAATGTTACAATATGTTCTGTAGAGAGAACAGAAAGAGTTCTCTGGCGTAGCATGGCCCGACATGGATGGTCGGGGATGTTACAATGTGTTTTAAGTGAGAGAATTGATACAGATGAGTTTGTTTGTATGGATTGTTAATCATACTACATATGCCACTTTATGATAGTCCTAAGGCATTGCGTCTCAATATCAAGTTTGTGTTTGACTTTGAAGTTATCTTTTGTAAGAGGACTTAGTAAATACAAGGAGTATATACTTCTGACACGGGACAATGCTGTGTATACAAGTCCATGTATTCGAATTCCAGTAGGGTCAAATGCAACACTATCAAGTGTTAGTCCTTGCAATCTGTGGACTGTATGTGCACATGAAAATTTAATTGGAAATTGTTTTCGAATCTTCAGTCGACCTATCTTTGTCGATGTCGATCCTGGTTTTGATATTCACAAGATAGGTGTCCAATCGCTTGCAATGTTTGAATTATATAGATAAGCCAACTTGTTTACTTTTTAGTGGCCTATATGCGGTTCATGGAACTTAATCCAGAGGACATCAAGTTTTTTTGTTTTGGTATAGCCTTTGAGTATTCCATCTGCACCATTGACCAAGCCATCCTATGAATCATAGTTGCAGGCATATATTTCAACCAACATGTCTAATTTCAGGACAAGTTGCAAAGGCAAAGTGGTTGTATGCTCATGACGTGGCACATTTCCATGGTTGTCTTCTTCGAGGTCAATTTAAATGATGATGATATCATCGCCAAGCATGAGAGATAGCATGTACCTGGCATTGAAACATCCCTATTCATGTAGAACAAGTAAGGGAAGGTTGGGTCTGTTGGTGCAGGTCACATGCACCTTGAATTGATATATGTTAAGTCATCATGTGTTTGGTTATTTGTCTGCATTCTATTCAGAATTGCAATAAATGTTTCATCTATCTGGTGCATTGTAGTATGTAATTCAAAGCATTTTATATTGTCTTTCCAGAAGTCATGCATCGTTGTTTGGATGTTGACCATAGGTTGTTTAAATATCAAAGAATATTGGATGGGTTGTTACTGGTAAAGATCCCCACATAATATCATGTCAATGTTTCCAAAGTATTTCGTGTGTGATGCAACCCCCCTACTCTCCTTCGGGTTTTGCGTGAACTCTTGGTCTAGGAGTGTTCGAATCAAGGAGTTGGATCGAATCTTCAGGCCTTTTCTAGACCCAAACTAACTTACACAGTTCCCCTTTCCTTAAAAGTGTAGGTTCTATCAAACCCGTGGGCTTTGTCCCGACCCCTTTGAAGAATTAAATAAAATACACTAGCTCCCCTCGCTAGGTCATTTCCTTTGCATGTTCCCTTAGGCCATGACCTCATGTAAGCACATGATTGTTGGGTGGCCAAGAGTGGTTTGAGACCACACCACTTTTCTCCCTGCAATTCACTACCAATCACCATGTGTCTCTTTGGAAATACTATGGTTTCGATTATGGGCCGCTCTAGGATTTTTAAAGTCTGAGCACTTTCTGTCCCCGCAATTAAGCACGACCATCGATCTTGTGATCTCTGGCATTGCCTCTTGATTGATGACTAAGATCTGTCCTCTTTCTGCCTTCTCTCTGGAGCACACTCTCCCAGATATTCATGATCTATTGACCTGTGTCCGTTTCAATCAACGGTCATGATTTGCTTCAGCAATTCAGGCTTCAGAAGTTTCAGCTCCTTCCTTCACTTTCTCCCAGAATGCTTTCACCTGGATTTCATGACCTGTCTATGCGTGTCTCCTGCATATCGACAACTGTACTTCACTTCAGGTCTTCTAGCTTCAGAAGTTTCAAAATTTCTCACTTGCTTCCTCTGGAAGTACTTATGCCCGATGTACATGATTTGTTGACGCGTGTACTCCTGGATCCAACAATCTCTATCCACTTCGGCACTTCGAGCTGTGGGAGTTTCAAAATCCTGCACACTCATTACTCCCATAGTGATTTCACTCGAAGACAATGGATTTCCTCCATGCGTCCCTCTAGATTTGACGGTCCGGGTCTTCTTCGACTCCTCGACAATTTCTCCTTCTCCTCGTTTACGGAATTTTGAAGCGTTTCTGCTCCAGAGTTGTAGATGTTGTGCCACCTATCCCTCTTGACAATGAATGGTCCCCAATCACTCCAGGACTTCGGGACTTTGGAAATTTCACTCTCACAACTATATATAATCTAACATAGCAATGCAATAACAATATATCAATGAAAAAGAACAAAGAAAGAATCATACTCGACACAAGATATGCATGGTTCACCCTCTCTCTAGGGCTACGTCCACAAAACTATGCTTTATAATATATTAAGATGAAGCATACAGTTCTGACTTGTTCTCTTAGCCAACAAATCTTCTCTCTTCTTCTCTCGATATCTTCCCTTCCTATGCACCCAACTGCAAGACTTGATCTTCGCACCCGGCTGAATATCTTACAATACTAGAAGGCTCTCACTCTTAGCACTTCTCTCGCTCACAACAATAATCACTCATATAAAACAATATAAATAGATCCAACAAACTTGAACCAATGCTCTTCCCTCATATAGGTTATTATTTATACATTACAATCACTCATCAGTATCCTTAGGTTGAAACCTAGGTGTCAAAATCCTAGGTGTCTCAAACCCTAGGTCAACTTGACACACGTTTTCAGGGCTTCACCAGTCCATCTTTCCTTCCTTCTTGCATGGTGCTCCAAAGCATCTAACAGAGGATTTTTCCATTTGTTGAGTTTTCCATGGTCCTTCTTCCTTGCTGACCTTTCATCTTCGATCTCCTCATTCAACAACTTTCTTTCTCGGACTTCGCTCCATCTTTTCTACTCTTTTCTTACTTTGACCCAGTAACAGTCACTATGTCTTCTGCGAAGTTCTCATTTTTCCTTTTCTTCCTTGATATTTTCTTTCTTCCATAAACAAGGGCCAACAGGTCCCCAAAACTCACCTATGACTCGTCTCGAGGCACTTCAGATCTGATTCTTTTGTTTTACTTCGACTTCAGACTGCGCAGTGCAACCTTTGCTTTCTACTCTATGCCTCCTCTCCTACCTTGTGCAAACTATTTTTTTTTCTGTGTCTGGTACCCGGTTTTAATTGCACCTAGTACCTAGACCCTCTTCTTCATGCTTTTACTCAAAACTATGAGGAAGCTAATTTTCATAGTACAACTTCAGCCGACTCCCATTCAATAATCCTTCCTTCCATTCTCCATTCAAAGATTTCAATTGTGCAGCTCCTCCTTCTGTAACATAGGTGATCTCATATGGCCCAAGCCAATGCATTCTAAACTT
This sequence comes from Picea glauca, assembly GCA_000966675.3. Classification (NCBI taxonomy): domain Eukaryota; kingdom Viridiplantae; phylum Streptophyta; class Pinopsida; order Pinales; family Pinaceae; genus Picea; species Picea glauca. The sequence continues at coordinate 32,445 of JZKD02S2235601.1, forward strand.
TCCAGGATGCTTTATGAACTTAATTTCATACACCGGTACTATATCACCTTGCTTGAATGTCTTCCTCTTGATGTGCCTTTCATGATAGGCCTTCTCTCTTTCTTTTTGTACCTGCTGGGGGAATCCTGCAATAAATCTGTCTTCTTCAAGTTCGACCANCCATGTATTCGAATTCCAGTAGGGTCAAATGCAACACTATCAAGTGTTAGTCCTTGCAATCTGTGGACTGTATGTGCACATGAAAATTTAATTGGAAATTGTTTTCGAATCTTCAATCACCTATCTTTGTCGATGTCGATCCTGGTTTTGATATTCACAAGATAGGTGTCCAATCTCTTGCAGTGTTTGAATTATATAGATAAGCCAACTTGTTTACTTTTTAGTGGCCTATATGCGGTTCATGGAACTTAATCCAGAGGACATCAAGTTTTTTTGTTTTGGTATAGCCTTTGAGTATTCCATCTGCACCATTGACCAAGCCATCCTATGAATCATAGTTGCAGGCATATATTTCAACCAGCATGTCTAATTTCAGGACAAGTTGCAAAGGCAAAGTGGCTGTATGCTCATGATGTGGCACATTTCCATGGTTGTCTTCTTTGAGGTCAATTTAAATGATGATGATATCATCACCAGGCATGAGAGATAGCATGTACCTGGCATTGAAACATCCCTATTCATGTAGAACAAGTAAGGGAAGGTTGGGTCTATTGGTGTAGGTCACATGCACCTTGAATTGATATATGTTAAGTCATCATGTGTTTGGTTATTTGTCCGCATTCTATTCAGAATTGCAATAAATGTTTCATCTATCTGGTGCATTGTAGTATGTAATTCAAAGCATTTTATATTGTCTTTCCAGAAGTCATGCATCATTGTTTGGATGTTGACCATAGGTTGTTCAAATATCAAAGAATATTGGATGGGTTATTACTGGTAAAGATCCCCACATAATATCATGTCAATGTTTCCAAAGTATTTCGTGTGTGAGGCAACCCCCCTACTCTCCTTCGGGTTTTGCATGAACTCTTGGTCTAGGAGTGTTCGAATCAAGGAGTTGGATCGAATCTTCATGCCTTTTCTAGACCCAAACTAACTTACACAGTTCCCCTTTCCTTCAAAGTGTAGGTTCTATCAAACCCGCGGGCTTTGTCCCGACCCCTTTGAAGAATTAAATAAAAGACACTAGCTCCCCTCGCTAGGTCCTTTCCTTTGCATGTTCCCTTAGGCCATGAACTCATGTAAGCACATGATTGTGGGGTGGCCAAGAGTGGTTTGAGACCACACCACTTTTCTCCCTGCAATTCACTACCAATCACCATGTGTCTCTTTGGAAATACTGTGGTTTCGATTGTGGGCCGCTCTAGGATTTTTAAAGTCTGAGCACTTTCTGTCCCTGCAATTAAGCAGGACCGTCGATCTTGTGATCTCGGGCATTGCCTCTTGATCGATGACTAAGATCTATTCTCTTTCTTCCTTCTCTATGGAGCACACTCTCCCAGATATTCATGATCTATTGACCCATGTCCCTTTCAATCAATGGTCGTGATTTGCTTCAACAATTCAGGCTTCGGGAGTTTCATCTCCTGCCTTCACTTTCTCCCGGAATGCTTTCACTTGGATTTCATGACCTGTCTATGCGTGTCTCCTTCATATCGACGACTGTACTTCACTTCAGGTCTTATAGCTTCAGAAGTTTCAAACTTTCTCACTTGCTTCCTCTGGAAGTACTTATGCCCAATGTACATGATCCGTTGACGCGTGTACTCCTGGATCCAACAATCTCTATCCACTTCGGCACTTCGGGCTGTGGGAGTTTCAAAATCCTGCACACTCATTAATCCCATAGTGATTTCACCCGAAGACAATGGATTTCCTCCACGTGTACCTCTAGATTTGACAGTCCGGGTCTTCTTCGACTCCTCGACAATTTCTCCTTCTCCTCGTTTACGGAATTTTGAAGTGTTTCTGCTCTAGAGTTGTAGATGTTGTGCCACCTATCCCTCTTGACAATGAATGGTCCCTAATCACTCCAGGACTTTGGGACTTTGGAAATTTCACTCTCACAACTATATATAATCTAACATAGCAATGCAATAACAATATATCAATGAAAAATAACAAAGAAAGAATCATACTCGACACAAGATATGCATGGTTCACCCTCTCTCTAGGGCTATGTCCACATAACTATGCTTTATAATATATTAAGATGAAGCATACAGTTCTGACCTGTGCTCTTAGCAAACAAATCTTTTCTCTTCTTCTCTCGATATCTTCCCTTCCTACGCACCCATTTGCAAGACTTGATCTTCGCACCCAGCTGAATATCTTACAATACTATAAGGCTCTCACTCTTAGCACTTCTCTCGCTCACAACAATAATCACTCATATAAAACAATATAACTAGATCCAACAAACTTGAACCAACGCTCTTCCCTCATATAGGTTCTTATTTATACATTAAAATCACTCATCAACATCCTTAGGTTGAAACCTAGGTGTCAAAACCCTAGATACCAAAACCATAGGTGTCTCAAACCCTGGGTCAACTTGACACATGTTTTCAGGGCTTCACCAGTCCATCTTTCCTTCCTTCTCACATGGTGCTCCAAAGCATCTAACAGAGGATTTTTCCATTTGTTGAGTTGTCCATGGTCCTTCTTCCTTGCTGACCTTTCATCCTCGATCTCCTCATTCAATGACTTTCTTTCTCAGACTTCGCTCCGTCTTTTCTACTCTTTTCTTACTTCGACCCAATAACAGTCACTATGTCTTCTGCGAAGTTCTCATTTTTCCTTTTCTTCCTTGATATTTTCTTTCTTCCATAACCAAGGTCCAACAGGTCCCCAACACTCACCTATGACTCGTCCCGAGGCACTTCAGATATGATTCTTTTGTTTTACTTCGACTTCAGACTGCGCAGTGCAACCTTTGCTTTCTACTCTATGCCTCCTCTCCTACCCTGTGCAAACTATTTTTTTTTTGTGTCTGGTACCTGGTTTTAATTGCACCTAGTACCTAGACCCTCTTCTTCATGCTTTTACTCAAAACTATGAGGAAGCTAATTTTCATAGTATAACTTCAGCCGACTCCCATTCAATAATCCTTCCTTCCATTCTCCATTCAAATATTTCAATTGTGCAGCTCCTCCTTCTGTAACATAGGTGATCTCATATGGCCCAAGCCAAAGCATTCTAAACTTTCCAGGATGATTTATGAACTTACTGTCATACACCGGTACTATATCACCTTGCTTGAATGTCTTCCTCTTGATGTGCCTTTCATGATAGGCCTTCTCTCTTTGTTTTTGTACCTGTTGGGGGAATCCTACAATAAATCTGTCTTCTTCGAGTTCGACCAACTGTGCAAGCCTCTCATGAACAACGCTAGTGTCATCCATATATGTAAAGGAAACAATTCTTAGGCTTGGCATTGAGTATTCCATTGGGACAATGGCTTCAAGACCATACACCAACTTTAAGGGTGTTTTCATTGTTAATTTCTTGCAAGTGGTTCTATAAGCCCAAAGTACTGTTGGTACTCTTAAATCCCAGTCATCCCTGTTCACCTGGAAAATTTTTGTCAGTGCTATCTCCAAGATCTTGTTGAATGCTTCCACTGTCCCATTTGCTTGAGGATGATAGGGCGTGGTCTTCTGATGGTGGACTGCAAATTCCTCAGTCAGGGATTCAACTGTTTTATTTATGAAATGGGTGCCTTGATCACTCATAAGGATCTTTGGGCATCCAAACATGGTTATGATGTCCTTGAATATGAAGCGCGCAGCTGTAGTTTCACTACAGTCCTTAACTACTCTAGCTTCAACCCATCTGGTCAAGTATTCTGTCATAGTGATGATGTACCTTGCTCCTATGCACTTTCTTGGTGGGTTTATGAGTCCCACGAAGTCAATAGCCCATTTCTCAAATGCTTGTAGGGTTAGTTGTGGTGCTAATAGCATTTCATCTCTTCTAGACAGTTTTCCAACTCTTTGGCATACATTGCAAGCCTTGTAATAGTCTTTAACATCTCTGTGTAAGGTAGGCCACCAAAGGCCAACTCGCAGAACCTTCTGCGCAGTTGCTTTCCCTGCGTAATGTCCTCCTGCGATGCCCTCATGAGCTTCTGCAAGGATCAATGGTTGCTCTGCCTCCATAACACATCTTCTTAGTATCTCATCAGGTCCCATATTGTATAACTGTCCAGCTATAAATGAAAAGTCTGCAGTGCACATTAATAGTTGTTTCTTCTGAGGGATTGTATACTCACTAGGTGCCATTCCTGTTGACAGGAACTAGACTATTTCTGCAAAGTGGTCATCAATATTTCTAATTTCTAGCAGCTATGCATCCTCCAAACCGGTCAGCTCTTTTCCATGTTCCAATATTGACAAGTGGTTAGGACCCTTGTTCATTCTTCCTAGCTTGACTATGATCTCAAAATCATATTCCTGAAAGATCAGAATCCATCTGCAGATTCTTCCCCCCAAAACTAGTTTGTTGACTAGGTATTTGAGCACAGAGTGATCAATAAACATTTTAAAGTTCCTTCCCAACAAGTAGTGGCGAAATTTCTACAACGCATACACCATAGCTAGCCCTTCTTGCTCAATATTGGTGTAGTTGATCTCTGTTGTTGATAGCTTCCTGCTAGAAAAAGATAACGAGTGGTCGATGTCTCCTGTGCTCGGTTGTGCTAACACATATCCCAATGCAATATAAGACACATCGACATGTACATGAAACTCCTTGGTCCAATCTGGGAAAACCGGAATGGGCGCAGTGACCATATTTTGTTTCAGTGTGTCGAAGCTCTGCTGGCATTCTTCTGTCCAGCTAAAATGATAGTCTTTCTTTAGAAGATTCTCCATGGGTGTTGTAATCTGGGCATATCCCTTAATTAACTTCCTGTAATACCTAGTATGTCCTAGTGCAGTGCGTAGGTGTTTGACTGAAGTAGGAGGTGGTAGATAAACTATAATGACAATTTTAGAGGGATCTACCAACAATCCCTGCTTGCATACAATGTGACCTAACAACACTCCAAATGGTGAGAAGAAGATGCATTTCTTCAGATTTAAGGCAATTTGACACTGCCTTCATTTATCCAACATTAGCCTTAGACATTCAATATGATTTTTCAATAGGCTAAAAACTGTCCAATCATCAAAATATGCTTCTAGAAATTTATGCAAAAACTCCTTGAATGCTTCAACCACCACCCTGGAAAAGATTGTTGGGGAATTCTTCAATCCAAATG
>JZKD02S2235634.1:16090-29072 GCA_000966675.3 Picea glauca
AGGTTGTTTCATGAAACAATAATAATATAGTTTAATAATAACCAACCCATCTTAATCCCAAAACTATTAAGTGATTAGAGAGAGGAAGAGGGTCTCATATGATAATAATAATATACTCTAATAATAACCAACCCATCTTAAACCCAAAGCTATTAAGTACCTAAAGGATCAAATTCCTCAAGATGCAAAAAATTGAGGAAAGGATCAAATCCCTCAAGATGCAAAAAATTGAGGAAGTGTTTGCACCTCAAGGTAATAGATTTAGGGTTAAGATGAATTTTATCACTACACCAAGAGAAGTACAGTGCAATTTATCTATTGTGATAGTTGAGATGCATCACATGTAATGGTTGGTGGGTAAAACTAATAAACTAAAATGGAAGAAAAATTAACATCAAACATCTAATTTAATAAAAGAGAAATATGCTGGCATATATCCATCTCACCCCTTACTCTTTTTAAGTCCCGAGAGGTTTTCATTTTTTTTTTATATATAGTACTTCATAGATTTAGCTTAAGATAAACTCATGTTGGTTTTAAGTTTGCAATGAACTTTTTCCTCTACAATGCAACGATTTCCTATCCTAGTGTAACACATGGACCATGATGAAATGAATCTTGTCCTTTCATATAAATTAAAATTCTCCTCAAAGCAAAGAAATAAGTACAACTATCAACAAAATTATTAAGTAAATTGATTATTCAATGTTCACCTTTGTGTCAACAATGTTCTAGATATTTGGGAAAGCAGGGGTCTCTCATAGCTTCCACTAGGGTTTGAATACCTCGGAGACTCACTTGCCTCTTATGGGTTGTTTCATGCATACAAGCAGGTCATCATAGTGAATATGAACTCTAATCAAAGATTTCATTGATCCATGTGTCTATTTTGGTTGTATTGTAACCAAATCTATAGAGTAATGCTCTTTTTGAAGTCTAAAAAATCTACATGTCTCCTCTAAATGTATTATATGAAAGTTGTATGCTCTAGATTGTAGAGTGCTAAGTTGGAAATCCAACAAGATCCACAAGTCTCCTTTAATTGTGCTCTATATTATAGACAAGATTCAGGGCAAAGTGCCTCTTCTCTTTGTCCTCTAAGCAAACCCCAAGCTATAGATTGTAGCCAAGTTTCAAGACCAAGTGCCCTTTTGTAATTCAATAATATCTATGTGTCTCTTTTGATCAACATAGTGAAAAAATCCATATTGTGTCTCTTCTCATTATACTTCAAGAAAACAATGCGATCTAGATTGTAGATAATATCTGGGACATAGTTCTCTTTTGTAATTTGATAATATCCACATGTCTCTTTTTCTCTATATACATAACATAGTAGTAAGACAAGAGTTTCCAATTCACACTAGATCTAGTTGTATGTGACAATGTTTTTGTCACTAAATAAGCTCTCTAACGAAAATGACAACACTCCTCTGGTTTTCATATGAATCCATTGTCTCAAAGTGTGAGGATCTATAAATAGATAATAATTTCTACTACAAATTTCATAATAGACCAAACAAAGGAGAATCAAATGTTCTTCCGATTCAAGCTCTTTGTTACATAGCTTACGTATACATAGTCATAAGGTATGAGATTGTCAATGTCCATTCTCATCTAGTGAGAATATATGTGGTGTTCCTTGATAACTAAAGAAGAATATTCAGAGAAAGATAAACATAAATATAACCATGGAAACAAAATAAATAGAACCATGGTATGGAAATAACAATAGTAAATAAACCTTTATTGATATTTAGAATTGAGATCAATATTCACTTGCCACTTCAAGGGGTCAACCTTAAACTAAGAAGAGCTCCAAATACAATAATATACACTCGGAAATTTATTACATAGCTTCTAATACTATATATATAGTTTCTAACTGGCCAAAACCCTGAACATAACACACCCAACCCCCCAAACCTCATTAGGCTAGTGGGGCATACAAATGTCCTCTTCCTAATCACCACTCTAGTCTCGATTTTAAGCTCAGAAGTAAACTATGCTCTTATACATATTTCTAACAATTATAATCTCTCCCAAATCTGAGCTCAGGTTAGCGAGATACGACCTTTTTAAGATTCCTAGGTATTTTCCCACCAAAATCCACCGAAGATCCATGCGACAACCACATGGATTTGGATTTCATAGTGGGGTTGGACATGTCACCCTCTAACTCACTACCATGCCTTTAGACTCAACCTTCAAACTCAGCCCATAGGCTTCCATAGCCCACAAAATTATCAGACTCACTCTTTCAGGAATTCCCAATTGGGATGCCAACTTATCCTGCTCGCTGCTCTTCCTGAAAGTCACATCCCGCAACACTATCCCAATCAGGATTCCAATTTTTTCATCTCGCTGCTTTTCTCGAAATCCACAACCTGCAACACTATCAGGCTCACTCTTTCCGCAGTGTTATCCCCAACTCCTAGTGATAACTAAGTGTTGGATTTTATGTCTCTACTCTTTTACTTAGGATTCTTTATTGCTTATTCTGATCCTACCTTACTAACATAGATTGAACCCGTTTCAGATTTGATAAGATCCCAACAAAATCCCTCTAAAACTATTGACCTTTCTAGTAGACCAGAAGGTAATGCAACACATAGAGTGTACTTCATAGTCTCACTCGAGATAGCCCTATGGGTGGATGCGATACTCAGGTGTTTGAAACCTAGGAATGAGTGGAGATATGTGGTTGTGTCTTGTAATATTTATTTATTCAGTCTAACATCAGATTATAGAATTCATTCGATTCATGCATGTGAAATACCAAATCTAAACAGTTAATTCATTTATCTGACATTCACAACTTAACAACAATAAAACCGCACACATTCATTCACATAACACATGTGTTACCATGGTTCACTCCCTCCTAGGATACATCCACAAATATCTAGCTCTCAAGCTCTTTATTATGGTTCGGTAATATGTCACGCCACGCGTGTTTACAATCTTAGGTCTTCCTCTCTTCTTTAGGCTCCTCAATCCCTGTGAGGCTGACTAGATTTCACTAGGCTCCTCAGCCTGCGATTTAACCCTCGGGATATATTCGCTCACTGCCCCCCTAGCTCACAAGCTTATTGAGTAGTAAAATTCTCACAACTCTCTGCCATCCGTTCTCTCTTTCTTGTTCTCTGTTCTTCCTTGGTCAGCCCACCCTCCCTCTAAGTACTACCTATTTATATTCTTGGCTCACTAGCCATTACAATACATTACCAAAACCCTAACCATAAATTTGTTAGGTATTCCTTGCATGCACGCCTCACTTGCTTCCCTTACACATGTTGCGTTTCCTTCCAGTTGTCCTTTCCTACCTTTATTCTTTTGTTCCTGAAAATATCCTTTTCTCCTGACTAGAATTTCATCCAACAGGCCCTCAACACTGACACGTGTCTCATCCCAAGCCACCTAAACTTTGTGTGCTTCTTCAACAACTTCTGTGAGATTCTATAACTTTTCTGTGAGTTCCCTTTCTTTTGTTTGAGCTTGTGCAGTCTTTTCTCTGAGTACATCTAGTACTTGTGCTGTAATATCCTCATTGATCATCTCTACACACTCCACCTAGGTTTGTGCCATGTTCTTCTTTGCATCTTCTGCTTGTGCAATTACCTTCACTGCCAACTCTTGGAGAGGTTCTATTTGAGCTTGTCGATCCTTCTTCTATGCTTGTGTGACTATGAGTTCTGCTTGCATCTTCTTCATATATTGTACTCCTTTGAGGCACTCAGTAATATGAATCATCTTTTGCCTCTGGTTGAGGTCCTGGATAGCTGCGCTTATCTTATCCTCTTCCTGGTCTCATTGTTGGACCTGTTGATCCTCCTCCAACTTTTTCCATAGCTGTGCTTCTTTATCAAATAGGTCAACAACTACACTAACTTGTCATTCTATTTCCTCCATCTTCCCTGCTGCTTCTTGCTTCCTTTTCTCCTTCACCTCCGAAGGAGTGGTAGGGATGAGTTTTTCCTACAGGTTTTTGATCTCCTTAATGTATTGATCAATTATTTTCACAATCCGATCAAATTTTCTATGTCATCGTGGGCTCTACTGTCTGCACACTCTTTGGGATTCTGTCATAGGCTACAATCAACCCCTGCTTGAGCCTATCTGCGTGATCTTTCTCATTATTGGTCTCGAGGTTGACCTGCTTGAGCATAAACTCCAACTCTTCTATGTTGTCCTTCATCTGTTGTAGTTCTGTTGCGTCTGTGCATGCATGCGACTGTACCTCTTGCATGATGTTGACTTGCAGTTTATATAGTGCCTTGGTTGGTATTTATCCCATTACCAACTATATTTGTTCCAAATCTTACAATGGTTTCTGGCCTAGAATTTCATCCATGCGCAACATGCTGGGTGTAACGTGAAAATTTGAGCTCTCCTGTGTTATCATCTGGATCATATCCTTCTCGCTCAAACCAACCTTGGTTCCTTCCTATGATGCCACAGGGAGTCAGGACTGACTCTATTCCTTTACCTTCCCTCTGCGTTTCTCTGATCTTCTCTAGGAGCTGCCTCATGTCGACCATCTTATCCTGAATTTTGTCCCTTTGGTGTTTGGCTTTGTCAAAATCCTCCACTATTCGGTTTTGGACCATTTGGGCCATGAGGTTCGCATTGTCCTCAGTGATTGTGTATTCCGGTAGTAGTTTGTGTGCCTTAGAGTTCTTGCACGCACCCCAATTTGTATTATCAACCTCTTGGTCTGGCCTTGTTCCTATTGAATAGCACTTGATGTGGTCCCTTGTGCTGTCTCAGTCTCTTTTTCCTGTTCTTGCTATGCCTGTGTGTTTTCTTCTTCCCCGAATGGGTACCTTTATTTGTCACACCCCCTTTCTTCTATTGTGTCGGCTTCGACCCTGGCTTTGACTTAGTGGGAATTGTTTTGTCTCCTGCAATTGTTTGTTCTTTCCCTACATAATCCTCCTTATTCATGGACATCTCTTGATTTGAGACTAGAACTCCTTATCCATGGAAATCTCTTGATTCAAGACTCGAACTCTCCAGTCATCTTGCCAATCCTTGATGGCCATTTCTACATCCTCTTCCTTGACATAGTACTGAAGTTGTAGCCATTCCTTCTCGGGATCCTTTCATGCTTGGATCCATACTTCATGCATGGTTGCTTTAAATTTATCTATTCCCTTATATTGCATGATCACTTCTGGCGTAACCTGCCATGTGTTTGCAATTAGTTCCTACAGGTTGTTGTAATACCCTGCGAACATGCGTGCATTTTCAATTTTGTTTCTGGGGTCTGAAGTGCTCCCCAATGATAGGTATCGTGTTGCGCAACATCGATTGGATAACTCGCAAAAGTATGAATACTTAGGCTCCCTCCATCTAACCAAGGTGATCAGGATGAGTAGCCAATGGTAGTGAAATTATGTCCCCAGGTCCTGTGCACCCTTACAGTCTTCAAGGAACAGATTCAACAAGTACGGGGCCCAAATAAGTATAGTTCCCTCTGCACACTGTGCTGCAGTTGTGAAAACCCTGACAAGGACTTACTCCTTGTGATACTTATGAAGAATCTTACATGCCATGAGTTTTATGGCCATCCTGGTTGCTGCATCACTGATGTGCTTAATTATGATTCTGCATGACTCTCTTTTTGTGCCATACGTCTTCTTCATTTCCTCGACCAGTGCCTTCTGCTTTGTTTTGTCATTGAGGAACTGCGTGAGGCTCTCCCCCCAAGATGGAATCCCTGTAATATATGCAATGATCTCTACATCTATTGAGACAGGCTCTTCCACCCATAGGTATCCTCCATGGGTAACTACCATCAAATGTTTGACGCAGTGGTTCATGTTACAACCCCTTCCAAAGTGTTGTATATCTAACAAGCTTAGAATATCGGTGTTGGCTAGTCTAAGTGCCCATTGTTTTGGTTGGTTGATTGGTTCTTCGAAGGGTCATCTACGCATGGTATCCAGGTAAAATTTCTTTGCGAACTTCGAAAACTTGTCCATGTTAGTCACATCGTGATCTAAGTACCGTAGTTTTTTCACGCAGCCTAACAGGTTAGTCACAATATGTGGTAAGTCTATGGTTGTTGTAGCCTACCGACGTGGTGATCTTGCGACTGGCTGCTTTCCCTTTCATTGTGGTCACTGAATCGAGGTTCCATCCTCCATTGTTCTTTCCCCTGTGTACTCCTCTGGTGGACTGATGACACATTCTACTATGCCCTCCCATTGCTTCTTCGACCCTATTGTGTGTGACCTCTCTAGCACAACCACTTCTATCTAGTTTGGGACCATTCCATTAACCCTTGGGGATGTTGGAGGGTTTTCAGAGTGTGAAGGATTTCCTGCATCCTTGTCTTGCCAAATCTGTCCCACTTCTAGCATATAAATATCCATGACCACTACTGTTGTTTGTTGGGTTTTATCTACCAATGGTGTGGGGCTCCCTGGTTCCATATTGGGTGATGAGATTTTTTCCAAATTGACGAATTCAGTAGGTCGCGATGGTTCTTGTTCGCTCCCCTATGGCTATTGAGGTGATCTAAGGTTGATTCAAGGTCATCTGTAGGCCTGACTCGATGATCCTATATTTGGTGGTGCCATGGTGGTTAAATTGGTTTTCGATGAGCTAGTTCATTATGTAAATCCTGCAAACTCGCTCTCTGCTCTGTATACTCTGTCGCTCTGTAATTTTCTCAATTTCAGAATAAACCTTTTGATCCCTGTGTGCTTTCCTTATATAGGAATTGTGTGAAACTTCTTGGAGACGTTACCCAAGTTGTGTTTTGAATGAACTGGTGCTTCTCGCATACCTCCCATTGAATTCCCTCGACATCCCCAGTTGGCGTGATTAATGCATCGTCTCGTCAATCATTATTGAAATTCAATTTTGATAGTTGTCGTCAGTTGCCACCTATTTTTTGTACCTGCCATTTCTGTAGTTTACGCCTTTTTCCAACCATTGTTCCTTTCTCCATTGCGCTAGCTATTCCAAGTGTGTGTGGGCATTCTCTTTTCAACATGATACCCCTCTTTTAGCTGGTTTCTATCTTTTGAGGTCTGGTGTGGTAACCCCTTTGTTGCCACACACAATCCTTTTTTTTAAGTGATAGTAGGTCGATTGTCCCTATACAACTTTAGTCGACTCCCATTTATCATTCCCCCGAGTTATTTTCCTCCAAAATCATTCAACTGTACAACTCCCCCATCTGTGATAGTATTTACTTCATATGGTCCTAACCAATGCATTCTAATTTTTCCTAGGTGTTGAGGAGATTTACTGTTGTAGACCAATACTAGGTCTCCCTCCTTGAAATTTTTCCTCTTGATATGTCTATCATGCCAAGATTTTTCCCTTGCTTCCTGTACCTCTTAGTGAAAGCCTGCTAGAATCCTATCTTCTTCCATGATCATCAGCTAACTTAGCCTTTCTTGTACTATGCCTTTTTCTGTCATGTTGGTAATTGCTGCTACACACAGACTAGCTACCAAAAAATCTAATGGTAGCAGTGCTTCCTGTCCATGCACAAATATAAATGGTGTTTTCCCTATCAATTTCTTACATGTGGTCCTGTATTCCCACAGTATTGCTAGTATATTCAAGTCCCAATTGTCCCTATTGACATTGGAGATCTTTGTCAGTGCATTCTCGAGGATATTATTAAAGGCTTCAACTGCTCCATTTTATTGAGGATGATATGGTGTAATTTTTTGACGATAAACTTCAAATTCCTCAATCATTGACTTAATAATGTTGTTAATTAAGTGAGTGCCTTGGTCACTCAAATCGAGTGATCACTTTATCAAACAAGAAGTGTGTTGCTGTATCTGCACTGTAATATTTTATTGGTGTTGCTTTTGCCCATATTGTTAACTACTCTATTGTAGTAATAATGTACCTCATACCTGACCTTTTTGCTGGTGGGTTAATTGGTCCCACAAAATATATTGCCCATTTGTCGAATACTTGCAAGTTTACTTGTGGTCTCAGGGGCTGTTATTCTTTGGTGTGATCCAGTGATGGATGCATCTCATATGTTGGTACTTCCTTATTATGTTGTGTAGATGATGTCGATGCAATTTCTGGCTTCATGAATTCTTCTCCGGTCTTCTTGAATATCTCCTTTTTTTTCCACGCATCAAACTGCTTCTTCAATTCGACATTCTTTTTCACCCATTGGTGTTGTGTTGGATCTTGTCTTACTGTGTCGTTTCCTATCTTAGATCCTCCCTATGTAACTATATTGATGTTTCTTCCTCCATCCCTTGCTTCCGATGAAATCCACTGAATATTTTGATTTTTCTGATTTCTCTTTTCGTGGGTATTCCCTAGTAATGTAGGAAATTCTTCCATGTCATGATCGGATGTGAAACAATACATACACGTCACAGGTGGAAGTGGACATTCTCTTGCATAGTTTTTTGGTTGTTGACAGTTGTGGCACACCACTGGTCCTCTACCTATTCCAAAGCCTCCTCTTCCTCTTCCTCCACCTATGTAGCCAACTCGATCTCCTCATGGTGTATTGTACCAAGGCGCTTGGTTATACTGTGCGAGATTATAGTGTGGCTGCGTGGTATTGTACTGTGGATCCACAATGTTATATTATTGTTGCACAATGTTATACTACTATTGTGAAATATTATATGGAGCTGGTACTTAGTTAAACTATGGTGCGATTTTCCCGGTCATCATTTCTGCCCACACACTATAAGCATCTGATGTTATTTCCCTCATGAGGTCCATGGTCCTACAATATTTGTCATCATGGCCTACTGAATTGAAAAAGTTTCAATATGAACTCTTAGTTACTGTCCAGTACTTATGCATCATTGGGAAGTGATATGGATTATGCCCCTGTTTCTTACATATCTCACACCATAGTCGTCTTGTTGGCAACAGGTTTGGAATTCCTGCTACCATGTACTGCTTGAATGTTGGACATTCATTCTTATGGTGTTCTTCTATCCTACATGTGGTACACCAAATGAATTATCTTTTGTCCTTACCTTTGTTCTGGTTTAGCTAGAATGTTAAGTTATTCAGATCCTCCTTCAACTCCTCTATGGATGGATCTGTTTTCTGATATTGGTTCTCTTCTAGTTGTAGGGCTACATGTAGAGCCTCTTCTTATGTCTGAAAATTCTGTTTTCGCAAAGGGAATTTCAAGTGTGGTAGCAGTGAATTGGCAAACAAATTCCTATGCTGCATATCTGTCATGACATAATTTATCTTTCCCTTCAATCATTTGAATCTCTGGTCAATCTCCCATACAGATTACCCTGGTTTCTATCTAATCTCTATCATCGCATTTATGTATTGATCCTCTAAACTAGGATTCTAGAATTCATTTATTAATAGATTATTGATATCTCCAATCATTTTCGTTGTCCTTGGCAGACTGTTTGCAACTAAAATAATGTACCAATCTAATGCACAATATCTTAGCGTGATAGCTAACTGTGAAAGTTTAGTGTCCTCATTTGTGATTTGTTTTTCTTCCCAGATCTTTTCAAAAATGAAAAAATGCTTCTCAAAGTCCTCCAACGCCTCTCCTTTGAATTTTGGTAACCCGATGGTGGGATCATGTCTTGCCATCCTAAATGATAAACTTCTACATTTGCCCGATGTAGATACTTGAATAATGCTTCTTGAACTGGCTCCGCCAGTTGTTTTTCCTTGTGTATATATACTTCCTGATGTCTTCCTTCTCCTAAAATTCAGTTTTCTAAATGGTGGTGTTATTCTTGGTGTATTAGTCGCACATGGGTTTATGGGGTCCACACTGACACTGATATGAATAGGAGTGTTTCCTTCTATTTCTTCTCTTGGACCACTCGTCTTCCTCTCATATGTCGTGCGTAGGATTTCCTCAATCTTCTTCACAACCTGAAGATCCTCTACCTCTTCTTCATCACTTTCCAAGCCCTCCCTAGTGGCTACAACTCTCTTCTTGGTGTTCACCTTATATTGACAGGGTACTCCACTGCGCATTCTTCTAACTGTTTCCATGATCTGCTTGATCTGGTCTTCATCCATCATAATTGGGTCCAAGGCATCCTACTTCTTTCCTTTATCCCTTTCTCCTTCCATTCCTCCTTCTTCTGTCAGTGCTTCCCCCCTTCCCCCATGCATGCAGATAATTTTAGCTATCTGGTTCCATTGTCATTACACCTTTGTTATATAGTAATATCTTAATAGAAGTATATAATGATCTAATGTACCTACCTCGAGGTCCCTTCAATAATTCTTGTTATTCCGCACTGTAAGACTTCACTGTATCTACTGCAAATTCTATGATAAATCTTGCAATAATGTTGTCTAACTAGAAATATATTGCGCATAAACTTATTATCAACTTCTTGTAATTGCACGATCTCTTTAGGATTCTACTCTAGCTGTCTGATCTGATTTGTGGGATGGTTGTATTTCAACATTTTTATCCACTCTTGCAATACATGGGGGAAGTCATAGAAAAATACTTCATGTAAGTCATTGAATACGTACTTGTCTAGATATTTGTGTGGTATCAACTTCATGTTTCTGTTATCTTTCTGTGCAAACTCCAGCTCCTTTGTTTTCAACCAACTCTTTATCTCTGCCTTCGTTGGATTCCATAGTCTCAACATCCCCTTTTAGATTCTCATTCTGTCAACGCCTTGTCATCTAGTTTGTCATTCTTTTGATGCGTCTTCCACAAATCTCACATACCAACTAACCAACAACATAACAATTTGTTGGCTTTTATGTCTCTACTCTTCTAGTTAGGATTGTTTATTGGTTATTCTGATCCTACCTTACTAACATATATTGACCCCGATTTAGATTTGATAAGATCCCAACAAAATCCCTCTAAAACCATCGACCCTTCTAGTAGACCAGATGGCAATGCAACACACAGAGTGTACTACACAATTTTACCCAAGATAGCTCTATGGGTTGATGCAATACTCAGGTGTTTTCAACCTAGGAATGAGTGGAGATCTACAATTGTGTCTTGTAATATTTATTTATTCAGTCTAACATAATATTATAGCAGTCATTAGATTCATGCATGTGAAATACTAGATCTAAACAGTTAATTCATTTATCTGACATTCATAAATTAACAACAATAAAAATGCACACATTCATTCACATAACAAAGGTGTTATCGTGGTTCACCCCCTCCTAGGCTACATGCACAAATATCTAGCTCTCAATCTTATTATTATGGTTCAGTAATATGTCATGCTGCGTGTGTTTACAATCTTAGTCCTTCCTCTCTTCTTCAGGCTCCTTGATCCCTGTGAGGCTGGCTAGATCACACTAGGATCCTTATCCTGCGATCTAACCCTCGATATAGAGTCACTCATTTCCCCCCTAGATCACCAGCTTAATGAGTAGTACAGTTCTTACAACTCTCTATCATCCGTTCTCTCTCTCTTGTTCTCTGTTCTTCATTGGTCGACACTCCCTCCCTCTAGGTACTACCTATTTATATTATTGTCTCATCATCCATTACAATACATTAAAAAAACCCTAACCCTAGAGTCGTTAGGTATTCCTTGCATGCACTCCTCGCCTGCTTCCCTTACACATGCTTCTTTTCCTTCCAGTTGTCCTTTCCTCCCTTTATCCTTCTATTCCCCAAAATTGCCTTTTTCGCGTGACTAGGTCTGCATCCAACACTAAGGAGATGATGCCTCAATTCCCTTAGGTTGTATACATGGAGTACTGACAGGAAACTTGACCAACAATTTCCACTTGCAAATACAAAGGCCCACCTCACCACCATAGCTCCAAATTCATCATGACAATATCCACCACAACTATTGGCTTCTGGAAGATACTGGGTCTTGCTCCATGAGGTACAAGCCAAGTATCATAGTGAGTGTCATTTAAATATTTGAGGCATTTGAGTTTGTTGCATCTATAACTACTTTTGATTATGTAACGTTTTCTTGGACATTATGCTCTTTTCCATGTTTCACTTTGGTGGTTGACATTGCACCCTAGTAAGTGGCCGGTCACCCTTAAGGATAAGATTGCTACTAGGAGGTCCTATTGATGAGTCATCATGCCATACTTGTCACTTTCCACACTCCATCCCCTCATCTCCTTACCTTTTGGGATTTTTGGGTATACTGACCCAAGAAGGGATTGTCCCTCATTTCATGGAAATAAGGGGATGAAGGCCTAGAGGCTTGTAGATGGCATGCACCTTCTAGATGCTCACCTAGGGATATTCAGGACAATGAAATGTCTCTCATAAGAAACCGATGGGACCCATGAAAAATAACTAATACAAATGCCAACTAAGGTGGAGCATGTGTGGGCACTATTTTTCATGCTTAGGTAGAAGCCCCGCACATTCTTTTAACTAGGGGAAGAATGATGTGATCAAGGTAGAGTCAAGGTGGGCACTATTTTTCATGCTTATATAGAATCCCCACCTTGGCTTCAACCTAGAAACATCTTAAAAGAACAAAAGGAAATAAATGGGCTTGGAAAAAGGTTGCATTGAAAATGAAGGTGCAACACACCCTCTACAAAGGCACCCATAAATGAGACACTATGATCCCTTATATGTCATGAAACCCATGTATAAAAGTATTTCCCCCATCCATGTCACTTCATCCAAATGACCTAGAGAGAGGTCCACTTTGGAAACACTCTTAAACTTGAGGTAAGATTCACCCAATAGGTCACTTTGTCAACCCTCCCATAAACTTAGAAAATTGCATAGGGTCTTAGAGAACTTGTTTATTTTGATGAGGTGGTTTGGATGTACATTCTTAGCTGGCTCTTTTATTGATTTGGTTTACTTAGCATGAATCATTTGACTTGATATCCTTGGAGGGAACATTCATTGTATTTGCAGGACCTAGGTGGTGGACAGATTTGGAAGAAAAATCACAACTTGGGCTTCCTTGGGGCTTGAAGCCCACAAGTTGGATACCATGGCCCACACATTGAGCGACGATGCTAGCCTTTGAAGGCCTGAAGAGATACCATG
>JZKD02S2235645.1:22373-37706 GCA_000966675.3 Picea glauca
ATATAGCATTATAATAAAAAAAGAGTCAGAAGTTCTCAATATATAAACATTTGGATTAGATTTACAATGAATGAAATTTTGAGAGAGTAAGTAAGAATCCATTTTAGCATACCACACTCTAGGTGCCTTCTTAAGGACATAGAGTTATTTCTTGTGTCTAAAAACTAAATATGGGTTTTGTACACACACTTGTGACTAATACATGTATATTTCTTCTTTGAGATCACCATGAAGAAATGCATTCTTCACATCCATGTGGTGAAACTCACACTTCATTGTTTTTGCAATAGAAAGAGCCAACTGAATGGAATCCATTTTGGGTAGTGGAGAAAATGTTTCATTGTTGATCTCATGAACTTGTTGAAATCCTTTGGCCACCAACCTTGCTCTGTATATGCTCACAAGTCCATTTTTTTCTTCATCTTGTAGACCCATGGGAATTCGACAATATTTCTATCTCATGGGAGTTGAACCAAGTCCCAAGTTTGGTTCTCGTTGAAATCCTCATTCACGGTTGCTTCCCAATAAGGATTATCTTCAACCTCTACATAGTTCTGAGGTTATGATGCTAGAACCATATAGCAATGCATGTGAATGATTGGTTTTGTGGTTGTGAATGCATGAGGAGCTTCCTCAAATTGGGATCTTTTCCTCCTTGTATCCACAAGATCACTTGTTTCTTGTAGGGTGGACTATCCCCATTTGGGTCTTGGATCTGGATCTTCACATGCATACTCATGATCTTCCGAATCAAATTCGGAAATCAAACCCAAAGTCTTATCTTAGTGGTAGGATGCATAATCTCTTATGTATTCTACAAGAGGATGTTGGAGATACTTCACACACACCTAGGATTTATTTTTCCTAAGGTTTTACCTATGTTTATTAGTCATTATTTAGTCTCCTATAGTTTAGGGAGAACATTCCTCTAGGATAATATTCTCTTCAGTTCACACTTTAGTTTGATCAATTGAGTGGAGTCTAGATGCTACATTGGGATCATCACCATGCAACATTGGGATCATCACCATATAATGTGCATTGTCCTTTGAATTATCACCAGACTAGCGCATTACTCATGATTCCTTGTTATCCTCCTCACTTCACTCTATTTCAATTAGTTAACTGAAGACTGAGAGACTAGTTAACTCAAATTTGGTGGCAGTTCACTCTCATAACTACCTGAGAGATTAGATTAGGTGGAAGTTTACTCCTGTAACTATTGGTGTGTGTCCATATAACTCTATACCACCACTTTGGCACATTGTCTTATCCTCCAGTGTGCATTAGTTGAGTTATATAGAGTATATCATGTGTAAATTATCATTCATTCATTTGGTTAATGAGAATTCTTCCATTCTTTCTCTCCTGGTTCTCTTTTCTCATATTTTCTCTGTAAAGTGTGTATGTAATTTTCTAGATAGATCTATTCTACCTAGGTTCAACACATTTACATGGTATTATATCCAATGTATTTCTAGGAAAAATACACACCATAATATTTTTGCAGGTACCAAAGATTGAAGAAAGAAGAAAAATGGAATTTCCAAAAGAATCCATTCTTACAATGTACAATTTCTTTGCATGGAAAGAGATGATGATATTGCATCTTTGAGGTAGAGGATTATACAGGTTAACCATGGACACAGAGACTGGTCCCACATCATCCATAGAAAAATTCAAGTATCTGAATCGAATGGGTGAAGCGTTTGGAACTATTTGCGGTCTCATTTCTCCTGAACTCCTCTTTCACATATCCTCCTATAAAACCCCCAATGAAGCCTAGACCGCTATGGAAGGGATTATTTTCAAACATGATGATATGAGGGGACACATGCTCGAGGTGGAATTTCTCACTTTGGATCCAAAAACCTTTGACAATATCCAAGATTTATTTACCAAATATAAGGATTTGTTGTTGCAACTCAAGTCTTGTGGGGTTGATAAATCTAAGGAGGAGAAACAAGTGATTCTCACCATTCTCTCCAAACTTGGTATGGAATACTCAATCTTTGTATCCACATTTAATTCAGTTAGCTTGCCTATGGAACCACTTGGAAGATGTTCTCTCTTGAGGTTTTAATTGAATCTATGACACAAGAGAAGAACAAGCTTATCAACATGGGAAAAATCAAATGCGCATGCAATTACTGTGCATGATGGTAGCGGTCATCAAAATAAGAAATCTAAAGACAAAGACTAAATTAAATCACATGCAAATCAAAAGAATGAAGGGTACTCAAAACCCTTCAACGATGCCTCTAGATCCAAAGGTGGAAAGGGAAGAAAAGCAGAGAAATGCAGTTACTTCCATAAATGATTCCATCCAGAATTTGCATGTATGCAGAAATAGATAGATCAAATGGCCCAAATACTTCAATAAAACAACCTTGGAGATCGCATCCCTGGGGGTTCCAAGAGGAAGAATCTAGAAGATCAGAATCCCAAGAAAGACAATTCTAGCCATGCTTCGATTGCCATCAACTCCTCTCTCGATGCTTGGATCGTACATTCATGTGCATCACACCACACAGAAGCCACACAAGAAGTCTATTCTTCATTGGATGCATGAAAAGGTCCTCCTAATATGATGGGGGAGGACTCTCCAGTAGAGGTCACCGACAAAGGAATAATTGAACTCACAAACAAAAGCTTTGAGAATGTGCTACATGTTCCCAAACTTTTCACCAATCTTATCTCTATGTATTAGATGGAAAACTCTATTACCGGAAAGAGAGTCATATCCACACCTGATGCAGTGGATATATATGACATGCAAACCAATTCCAAGGTTTCTATCGATGACGTAAATTATCAATCCAGGCTCTACACATTTTTTAAATTTATTGAACCAGGTTCTACATTACTGCTTACCCATGCAAATGAAAGCAGTGGGATATGTCACAAAAGGTTTGGGAATTTAAATTTTATATATACGCAAAATCTTAGCAAGAAAGGAATAGTTTATGTTCTATGTGACATCCACTTCTCCCAAGGAATTAGTGAGGGATGTGTTCTTGGAAAACACCCTCAAGAGAAATTCGACAAAGGAAAGAATCAAAAGGCTTCCTTTCCTTTAGATCTGATCCATAGTGATCTATTGGACCCTTTTCCACATCCATCAATCAGTAAAGAAAGGTACATGCTCATTTTTGTCGATGATTTCTCACGCTTCACATGGATTTTGTTTCTCAGGAAAAAATCATAGATTTCAACACCTCAAAGATTTCAAATCCCTTGTTGAGACACAATTAGGAAAGAAAATCAAAGTCCTTCGAACAAGTAATGGGAGAGAGTATTTCAACCATGAGATACTAAATATTTTTCATGAGTCCAGGATTCAATTGCAACACACTGTTCCTTATACTCTGTAGCAAAATGGAGTTGTTGAGCGGAAAAATAAATCTCTAAAAGAGATGGCATCTTGCATGCTACATGCAAAGTCACTTCCATAGAGATTATGGGTTGAAGAACTTAATTTTTCAAACTACATCCAAAACATATCTCCCCATAGATTTTTCAAGGATAAGACCCCCTATAAGGCTTGGAGCTTCCTCAAGCCGGAAGTGACCCACTTTCGTATTTTTGATTCACGTATGGGCCAGGATTCCCTCTGAGAAGAGGAAGGCACTTGATACATAGAGCACAAAGTGTATATTTTTTGGATACCCTGACAGTGTGAAGGGATATATACTTGTTGACCTTTCCTTGGACTGTCCCATCATTGAGTGTATTTTCCAATTCGAAGAAAGTGTCTCGTATGTACCTCAACAACCACATGCAGACACATTTGTTCTTACACCTGTAAGAGATGATGAGAATTCACATGCCAACTCTTATTCAGATGAGAATTATGATTCATAGAATTCAGATGATCTAGATACAAAGTCAGTACAATTATATGCAGATTCAGTGCATGTAGATGCAGATGCAGAGCCAAAGCTAAAGCTGAGGCCCAAGTGGGCCAAGACTACTCTTCAGGATGTAAGAGATCTTGTTGGGGAACCAACTAATACTAGGATGACTCAATATTATTTTTAGGAGCCTCCTCTTTCACTCACTGCCACTAAACTGATGGAACCCAAACCTATTTTCTTGGTTCAGTCTTCATATCTACATTCCTATGGCGAGGCTGTTGGAAATCCCTTTTGGGAATTCGCCATACAAGAGGAGTACAACTCCCTCCTTGAAAACCAAACTTGGGATTTGGTTCCCCTTCCTTTAGGAAGGAAACTTGTCAAGTGTAGATGGGTCTACAAGACCAAGAGAAGAACAAATGAATAGGTTAGAAGATACAAATCTAGACTAGTTTCCAAAGGATTTCGGCAAGTGCACAATATTGACTATGATGAGACCTTCGCTCTAGTAGAGGATATGGATTCCATAAATTTGACACTTTCCGTTGCAGTATCCAAATAATGGGAATTCCATCAGATGGACATGAAGAATGCATTTCTTCATGGGGATCTATCTGAGGAGATATATATGGAGCATCCCCAAGGATTTATGTAGAATTCATATTTGGTCTGTCGACTAAAGAAATATCGTTATGGCCTCAAGCAGGCCCCGAGGGCATGGTATGCCAAGATGGACTCCTACATATTGTCACATAACTTTTTATGTTGTAAGTCAAACTTGAATGTTTACATGCTCGGGATAGTTGATTCACTTCTACTCCTAGTTCTGTATGTTGATGATTTTTTTATCACCGGTTGCTTGACTTCAGCGATTATTGCAGTCAAGAGGATTTTCCATGACATGTTCTTGATGACGGACATGGGTCCACTACATTTCTTCCTTGGACTCGAGATTAGTCATGATGCATCAAGTATCAAACTATCATAGGCCAAGTATGCATGAGATATCCTTAAGAGATTTCACATGACAGACTGCAAGTCTGCCACGACTCCTTTCCTATCAGGATTCACACTTGAGGATGCTGGGGACACTCCAATGGTTGAAAAAAAATTGTATAGATAGCTAGTGGGGATCTTGTTATATCTCACACACTCCATACCAGACCTCTCCTATGCAGTTGGAGCAGTCTCCATGTTCATGCAGGAGATGCATGGGATACATTGGAAGGCTGCAAAGTGTATCCTTCGATACATACAGAGCACCATCACCTTTTGGATTCACCATGAAACATACTCTACATTGGACCTCATTGATTTCACTGATTATGACTGGGTTGGCGATAACATTGATCACAAGTCCACATCTGGTTACTCACACAGTCTTGGTTCTGGGCCTATTTGTTGGTATATCAAGAAGCAAACTTATATTTCTCTATCTTCAGTCGAGGTAGAGTACAAAGGGGTAGTTAACATAACCATTCAGGCTATGTGGCTACAACATTTTCTCACTAAGTTGGGCATTTAGTTTCATCGGTAGATGGTCATATGGTGTGACAACCAGAGAACTCTGAAATTATACAGAGATCCAGTTCATAGGCAGTAGACGAAGCATATCGAGATCCACATACACTACATATGGGACTTAGTACATGAGGGGATCATCGACCTGTAGTTTTGTCCTTCAACAGAATAGACTATAGAAATATTCACTAAGACCTTCACTGAGTAGAAGCTTCATTCTCTGCATAGTCATCTTGGAATGAAGGACACATTTTCCTAGCAATTGTCAATTTTTCTTTTTACATACATTGTACTTTGAGGGGGGGGGGATTTCCCATGTGGTTTTCCATCTTTCCTCTTTTATTTCAATGTATCTTTTGTATTTGGATACCTAACATGGCCTTGTTTTTGGGACCCATTCTTTATTTTCACCATAGTGATGTTCAGAGGGGTGTTGGAGATACTTCACACACACCTAGGATTTATTTTTCCTAAGGTTTTCCTTATGTTTATTAGTCATTATTCATTCTCCTATACTTTAGGGAGAATATTCCTCTAGGATAATATTCTCTTAAATTCACACTTCAAAATGATCAATTGAGTGGAGTATAGATGCTACATTGGGATCATCACCATGCAACATTGGGATCATCACCATCTAATGCACATTGTCCTTTGGATTATCACCATACAAGCACATTACTCATGATTCCTTCATCTCCTCCTCACTTCACTCTGTTTCAGTCAGTTAAATGAAGACTGGGAGACTATTTAACTCTGACTAGGTGGCAGTTCACTCCTATAACTACCTGAGAGACTAGACTAGGTGGCAGTTTACTCTCGTAATTGTTGGTGTGTGTCTAGATCACTCTAGATCACCACTTTGGCACATTGGATTCTCCTCTAGTGCACATTAGTTGATTTATACGGAGTATATCATGTGTAAATTATCATTCATTCATTTGGTTAATGAGAATTCTTCCATTCTTTCTCTCATGCTTCTCTTTTCTCATATTTTCTCTTTAAATTATGTATGTCATTTGCTAGCTAGATCTATTTTATGATGGTTCAACAAATTTATGTTGGAAATACTGAGAGTGTGGTTGAATCAATATTTCCCTTTTTCAACAATAAACATTTACTTTGATATTTTATTATGTAACACAACAAATCAACAATGGACTTGTATTTAAAATAAATTATAAATATATAATTAATATAAATTACAATGTTTTATAAAGAAATAGTGAAGGACACCAATTATTTTTAGAGCACCAAATCTAGGAGACACAAATCCCCTTCTTCAGAGAACCAACCCTAGGAAGCACCAACTCCCTTGTCTTTAGGGAACCAACCCTAGGAAGCACCAACTCCCTTATCTATAGGGCACTAACCCTAGGGAGCACCAACTCCCTTGTCTTTAGGGCAACAACCCTAGGAAGCATCGACTCTCTTGTTTTTAGGGAACCAATCCCAGGAAACACCAACTCCCTTAAATTACACTTACTTGGTAAAGGATATGAATCCTTTCATGCTCCTCCCTTCCACCCTCACTTCATAAGTATCATTGGTTCTTCTTCTTGGACTCTGCTTCTGTTTTGATCTTCTGATATGGGCTGCACAGACGCTTTCTTCTCACCATTATTTCTCATTTATATAATCTTCCAAATAGTGTGAGTTATGAAGCATTGCTTCCATTTATGTGGACCATCACACCTCTTCATTTTAAATTAACAATAATCTCTATTATTATTTAAACATTATCATGAAGGATTTTTATTTAGTGAGAGTGATTTTCATAAATTGATCACAGATATGGATCGATTTTTTTTTAACTCGATCCCATGCCTCTTTATTTCATTCTAAATTTTCGTTGATCAGATCTAAGATTTTTTATTAGCTCTCTAATGCATAGCATGTATTGAGTTACTTAAGATAAATCATGACAACGTCCAAATCCTATCTGGTTTAACGTTCCTTCTTGAACGAGATAAATTTCTCATTCTGTGTGTTAAATTTTGCACATAAAATCTTCAGGACCTCTATTCCATACCACCACAGGTGGTGGCTAGGTGCTAAGACAAACAAGTGGTTAATCACTTATCAAGATCAATGGTCACGTATTAATTGCACGTTGAGATGGATGACTGTCATTACTTCGTAACTTCGTCCTTTAGGACTTCCATCCTTTTCAATCATTAAACCTTCTGGAGTGCATTTTTCCAAAGTGCATTGTTGGCCCTTGACCAAGTGTTGAGGAAACATTGGTTGGGTTTGACCACTTTTCGACTTCCACAGGCTAGTCGAAGATGGAGCGCCTAGGTGGAGATGAGATCGTGAGATCTCACTTATTTTGTGGACCCAACAAGGGGTTCATTGGGGTTTTTGTATTAGGGTTTTGGGATGTCAGGCCATGGGTTAACCCATGATTAGGCCTTGTTGTAAGGGATGTAAAAGTATATATAGGAAGGAATGTAATGTAGAGGTAGCAAAGTGTGCTTACTGTAAGCAATGTAGTGATGGGATAAGTGCAAGAGACAAGTGATGTATATGTAGCTAAGTGCAAGTGGCTCCGAGTTGCTTCACTGTATATCTAAGGCTTCGTGCTTGAGAGAGAAGTTGGCTTTGTGCCTTGACTTGAGTTTGGGAAGGTGGATCTGGAGCTTAGTGTGCATATCACCTGTCGAGTGTGAATCTTGGCTCTGTGGCTTAGTGCACATGAGTGGATGGATTTAGGAGATTGAAGACTAATAAATAAGAAGAAGTTGTTAGTGGACATAGCCCCACCCTGGGGTGAACCACGTAAATCTTGTGTTGATGGTTTTCTTTGTGTTGTAATTCTTATGATGTGAATTTCCTTAGTGCATTGAATTTTATGAATGATAGATAGATCCATGAATGTTTAATTCTTTGAATTTATTGAATGTGTTAGATATGACTTATGATGCTATGTGCGATGCGTATTTTTTCATTATTACTACGGTGAATTGTACTTAGGGTTTGATCTGCGATGTGAATGAATTAATATATATTGTTCCAAAGTACCCTCCGAAGTGTTGTAATCACATATATGTGTCCCAGCTTGGTTACAGAGACCTGAGTCCTGTAACCTCCCTTGCCTCTACCTCGAATGAGACTTCACCTGCTTCACAGGTGTTTCCAAAAGGGTTGGTAGTTAGGGTTTTGTTGGTGCGTTGTTGAAGTGTGGAACCCTGGGTCAGCCCCTGTGACAACAAATGGTTCCATTGTCAGGACCTGAAACTGTGATTGCTGGGAAATAAAGTAAAGAAAAGAGAAGTTATGTGTGTATATATGTTGTTGTAGTGTGTGAATATTCTACTTTACTTACAAAGCTCTGTGCTAAGAAAGAAACCCGATCTGAAGAAAAAGAGGTAAGATCTTGAAAGAGGTAAAGCTTTGTGCTTGGATAGAGTAAGATAAGTGGAAATTTTTGTTAATCTAGGTATGTTTGATAGATTTTGTCCTAGTCTGAAAGCTAGGGTATAGTTAGACGAAAATGTTGATTAGAATAAATTTGATAGAAATAAAAAAAAGATATGTTATTCCCATGCATAGAAATAATTTTTGGACTAATAAATGGATACAGGAACCTAGAAAGATTTTTTGCAGATTACAGGCTCAACACTATGATCCTAGTGCGCAGTACAGGAGAAGTTGGGGAACATTTAAGAGAAAGAGAGGATTTACATTATGTTATAACTACAGAAGACAGGGACATATTGCTAAGGAATGCCCTAGTATAGGTCCTATTTGTCTTTATTGTAAAATTGTTGATCATGAAGTTGAGGATTATCCAAGAATGATTGCTAAAGTTGAAAGAATGAACATGAGTCAAGAGAATAAGGGAATTTTAAAGAACCATCAAGAGAAAGAATCAGAGAAAGTTCAGACTACATTAGTACAGTTAAAAGAAGTAATGGATGATCACAAAGATGTCAGTTGATCCTAGATAATGAAATAAAAACAATGCATAGATATAAGAATAGGAGATTTCAACATAGAATGTGTCCTGGATGAGGAGACACAAGTAAATATTATGACAGAAATCACTTGGGAAATATTGGGGAAGCCTACTGTGATACCTTCATTGGGAAGAATAGGCTTGTTTAAAGGAAAAATGATAACCCTATGTGGAAGAGTTGCTAATGTACCTGTTATCATTCATGGAAAATTAACAAAAGAGGAATTTGAAGTTATTAAATTTGTTGACAACAACACCCTGTTCCCTCTTTTGTTAGGAAAGACTTGGATTGAAAAAGATCATATTAGAAGGAAAGTAGAGGAAGAAGCTACAAAAAAGAAAAATCAAGAACTAAGGGACTTCATATCTAGAAAAGTAGATCAACTGATAGAAGAACGAGAGGATAAGTCGAAGCAGCAGAAGGCAAGAGAATTAGTTGTAAGAGCGCAAGAAGGTTTGAAGGAACTATAATGAAAGAAGAAAGTGTATCCACCCAGGAAATAGTAAGATAAGGGATATTAACTTTGAACCCTCTGAGAGTACATCAGCAGCGCGAATTCACTTCGCTAGGAGAAGATAATAATAATAACGGAAAGAGAAATCCAGAAACAATTAGAGAGACTCAAATCACAGGAAAGAAGGTAAGGAAACTCAATAAGAAGAAGGCTAAGTTGGAAAAGATACAAGAAGTTATAGAGAACAGATGGAAGATTTCACAGATTGGAACTTTGCAGGACGTAGGTTTGTAGGATTTGAACTTCACTGGAACAACATAACCACGCATAATGGGACTTCGCCCTGACAAAGCTATATGACCATTAGAGGTGCCCCGGCCGTTAGAATGATGCTCTAGAATGGCTAGGAAGCAAATTTATGGGTGAATAGACAACCTTTGGGACATTGATACCGTGCCACAATGGACTGATTCGTATTGATTGAGGCATTCCTGTCCATTGGAGGAAGCTGTTACGACGCTTTCTTATTTAACCCATCAGACGCTACATCGGGAACACTTTTTTCTATCCATCATTATATGAGACAAGAAGCAAAGTGATTGTGTGTGTTGAGCTATTCTATCATACCTCACCATCTGTTATTTACCCCATTGTCCGTTCACCTACCCCGACTTATTTGTTCACAGTGAGAATGTTGGTCGAGTGCACCGAGATAGATAAATATGTTGAAGAAGTTCTAAAGAAGTTTATGGCTAATAAATATATGTCTAAGGGAGTACAGGCATCATCTACCAGGGGACTCCAGGCTTCCTCTTCAACTGGATGTCACTCAAAACATGTCAACACCGCTACTGAGAAGCGAAGTAAGCATCACGACGATCTGGCTAACGCGAAGCAGATCCCGTCTATCTTCCTTGATTATATCCTGCCTTTGGTTGTTGTGGTTAACCGCAAAATCATTCCAAGGGACTTTGATTATACATTGATCACCATGTACATCCCAAAGGGGATACGCATGGTTGTAAGCCAGTTGGGACAAATCCCATCCTTTAAGAACAATGATTTCAACCTTGGATAAAGAAAGAACTATGTGATGCTCACGCCACATAGATATTTGATGAAGATGACTGGGAAGAATCCTCACATAGTCTCCCAGCCATGGATAAAGGAGCTCTTACAGTCCACGATACTG
The DNA here is from genome assembly GCA_000966675.3 of Picea glauca. Lineage (NCBI taxonomy): Eukaryota > Viridiplantae > Streptophyta > Pinopsida > Pinales > Pinaceae > Picea > Picea glauca. Next base: position 33,360 of record JZKD02S2235645.1, read on the forward strand.
AACGTAATGAATATTCCTCACTTTGGATGACATCAGGAGGTTAACGCTTAAGTTAAACTCCTCTTGTCGTGCTATCATAGAGGATACATGTGGCTCGATAGGCGCATTATTGTGGATCCAACATTGATCCACCTGATCACAAGACTAAGCATGCAGGGACCCGGCCCTCAATAGTTCTACCCAGGGAAGGCTTCAGACCGTTCCCTAGCACAACGGATTAAGGAGGAATACAATGAATTTGAGAAGGGGAAGAGAGGATACAAGGTAGCCTCTATAAAGGATTTCACAGTGCGCCTAGCTTGCCAACTCATAGCTGGAAATATCATCAAAAAGAACCGCCCCACATAGGTCACCGGGTTCGTGGTGGACCTCGTAGGGAAGTGCGTGGAGGGGATGAAAATGAAATGGGTGAGCTACCTCTTCAATGAGCTCGAGAAAGACTATCGTGAAGTGCAGGATCAAGAATACGAGTTCCATTTCAGCTGGTTGTTGGTGTTGATCGCATTTGTCACTTGGAAAATTGTAGAAGGAGCAACCTTCCTCGATATTGAACCATCAGAGCCATTGGCCACAAGGTTCTCCACCTTATGGTACATGAATGACATGTCCAAGCAGTGGTAGTCGAACACAGTGTTCCACACCTACTACCAACAACTGAAGGTTGCCATAGAATCGGTCCCTTGCATGACACCATGAACCTTGCACCAGTACAAACCACTAGATAAGTTCTGCACAGATCGAAATTATATATATATCACTGCACATAGGGATGAGATCAAGGAGGAATTACAATCCTATTACAAGCTGACCGATGAAGACATGGAGTAGATCACAAAGGAGTGGTCGGTAGAGTTCCTTGTACTGGTTGATGAAGTAGAACTCTTCGACCCTAAAATCATCGGAAGCCCCTTGGTCAACTGGGCCGAGCATATTGGATAGACCAGCGTGAAGAAGAAGAATAAAAGGGAGGAAGTCCAAGACATAGAGACTGATGAGGAGGACAACTCCTCAGAAGAAAGTAGACCTCTCTTGCCCGCAGGTGGAGGAGGAGATGAAGTAAATCAAGAAAGAGGAGGGGAAGAAGGATAAAAACAAGGATAAGGAAAAGTTACACCACCGAAGGATCCCCCTATTGAGACAGAAACATCGAAGAAAAGGAAGGGTTTTCAGCAGAAACCCTCGGCAAGAAAGAAGACTCGTGCTAGTAAGCCCCAGCTAGAGGCTACACTCATGGAGGATGACATCATTCTAATCCAATGACATCGTTCTAGTCCACAGAGAAATGGAATATGTGTCCGAGAACATCTTACAAATATATGGCATGACGCAAGAAGAGTTATATGTAAGAGTTGAGAAGGAACTGAAAGAAATTTGGCGAGCCATTCAATTGAGCCGTGCAGTACCTACTGCGCCTTCCTCATCAGAGATTTCATATTTGGGGGATGAACCAACCCAACTTCAAAGACTGGAAGATGCAATAGATTCTCGACTTCAGAAATTTCAAGAAGAAAAGGAACAGGCTATAGAAGCCTTGAAGAAAGAAAAAGAGGAGATCTTGGAGCAACGATGAGTTGCACGGTACTATGTAATCGCGTATGAAAATGAGAAGGATGAGTTCCAGGCGATGCTTTAAGAAGACAAGGAAAATATAAAGAGGGAAAAGGGCCAGCTACTCGCAGAGCAGACTATAGTCAAAGAAGTGGTGAGCAGAACCCTTCGCTTGGTGCCAAGCTTGGCACAGGAGGAAAATGAGGCAGTTGAAGTTCAAGTAATGAATCTTGTTGAGGCCATCCAACAACTTCAAGCATTTTAAGAACCTGAATAGATATACAAATATAATCACCACAAATATTGAATACACAATAGATCCATAGCGCAAGATAGAAGAAACCACACTTTATTATTACCAAACCCTTGAGGTAGAGTAACATTGTACAATAGATCCTATTATGGAAGGGATCCTCTCTTGTTCACTTGCCTCTTCGAGGGGGCATCCTCATATTGAGCTACAACTCACAATACAATAATTCTCTTCATATCCCATTACATTTATTGAACACCTTTATATAGTGCTACCATCACCTAAGAACATTCTAGAGGAGGAATCTTCTAGAAGTAGAACCTTCTAAGAAGTCCTCTTACATTTATTATATCTAACTACTCATTTATTATATCTAACTACCATAGTGGGCCTTATTTAATAATATAGTGGACCTAGTCCAGCTTACATTGAATGACCTCCACTATTATCACTATGGGCCCTTTGGGCCCCCACTACTACCTTTCTTTCTACCTAACATTCCATCCCCCTTATGAAAGCGTTGTCCTCAACACTTGATGTACAACCATATACGAGGGTCCCATGGATAATTGTGGACCATAATGTTAAAGAAGACTGGAGAACCAAGGTCCCATGTAGAAAGGAAATCCACCATGTTGAAGTAGTCCAACTGCCATTGTAAGCCCGAGTCCCATGTCCAAGTTCTCATGTGAAATCCCTGTGGAAGATTTTGGAACCCAATAACCAACTCAAAATGATGCTCCAAAGACTAACACATGTCATGTGGATCCAAATAAGAAGATCCATCCACATAGTGGAAAAGGGTCGTAGCAGAATCTGGAAGGAATAATACCACTGTAGAATATGCAAGATGGACATTGGTAATAATCATTGGCTCCCGATTTTTCACATTGATTCTCTCTACAGAAGGTGGATTAGAGTCATCAAATAAAATATGAAAGTGGTTGTCATCCCAGAAATGACAACTATCCATATATCAATCATCGCAATCGACCTCCAAATCATACTAAGCATATATTTATTGATTATATTCATCCCTGATGTCCTCCATAAGAAATATCTCCTGCATGTTATCCAATGAATCTTGAATACTGCGAAAACTATCATTGAGGTCGTTTGTGAGGCCATCTACAAAGTCATCCAATTTGGCATCCAATGTGTCATACAATTGGGATTTGAATGCTTCAGTAATTTGTAGAATTTCTTTCAGGGTTTGAGAGGAAATAGCCATCTAAGCACCCTATGAACTCTTCGTTCCCACAACCATCATGAAAAAAACCAAAAAATAGAACAATAAGTTACGACAGAAAATGAGGGCTTTTTCTGGAAAACCCCTGAAAAACTGTTGAATTTAAAATGCTCATAACTTCACTTCCCAGACTCCGTTTCGGCTGATTTGTTTTTTGAAATTGGGTATTTTTCTGAGAGGATTTCAAATACCCAATTTTTTTTTCCAAATTCATCTCGTAAAGATTCATATATGAACCCGAAGTGCGCCACCTTCTTTTCTTTTTCCTAGAAAATTTCTGCAAAAAGAGCAAAAATTTCTTCCCTTCTTTGGCCAAGGAAAGTTCTTTGATACCAATTGTTAAGAACCTGAATAGATATACAAATATAATCACCAAAAATATTAAATACACAATAGATTCATAGAGTAATATAGAATAAACCACACTTTATTATTACCAAACCCTTTAGAAAAAATCACCACTTTATTATATCAAAACCCTTGAGGTAGGGCAACACCATACAATGGATCCTCTTATGGAAGGGATCCTCTCTTGTTCACTTTCCCCTTCGAGGGGGAATCCTCCTATTGAGATACAACTCAAAATACAATAATTCTCTTCATATCCCATTACATTGCTTGAACCCCTTTATATAGTGCTACCATCACCTAAGAACATTCTAGAGGAGGAATCTTCTAGAAGTAGAACCTTCTAAGAAGTAATCTTACATTTATTATATCTAACTACCATAGTGGGCCTTATTTAATAATATAGTGGACCTAGTCCAACTTACATTGAATGGCCTTCACTATTATCACTATGGGCGCTCTGGGCCCCCACTACTACCTCTCTAGCTACCTGTTGACGGGCGAAATTGTCCGTCCGTCAATTAAGAGAGTGGAACCGGTCCGGGGTTGTCTAAATAACCCAAGACGTTTGGAATGAACCACCCTAACGAGTTTAACGGCTCCATTGGCCGCTCTAAGGTCTTAAGAAGACCAAAGAGAAAACTAACCTAAACTAACTAATCTAAATAAAACAAATAAAACAAACTAAAACTAATTAAAACAAATAAAACTAAGGAAAACTAAGTAAAACAAACTAACTAAATACAAGAAACTAAACTAACAAACTAATACACTAAACTAATTAAACTACAACTAAATATAAACTATGCTAACTATTATATATACAAACTACTGATTACTATTACACTAACTCTAATAATTAACCGTCTAACTACCAGTTAAATTACAACTTATTCACAAATATACACTATCTACAAGTTGCAGATTTGAATAAAACCTATAAAACGTA
>JZKD02S2235667.1:54562-87811 GCA_000966675.3 Picea glauca
CACATCGATCCATCTTCATCATGTATCAATGACAACTCATTGATCCATCTTCATCTATGCATTCTCATCAAGGACAATACATATTATATTGCATCAATCATCAATCAATCAATCCCTTGACATCAATCAATCACTTTACATCAATAAATAAAACCATTGGCATCAATGACAACATGATCCAACACATCGTTGCATATTTGACCTGACTGTTTGGCTTAAATTCTAAGCTCGAAATGGAATTCTTTGATTTTCTATGTTTCGTCCATGGCCATTTCCTGTGCATACAAAAAAGCTCGGTCGACCTGCTATGAGCTCAATCAATGGAAAACATGATGACAAGCATTATGAACCAAACACGACATGTAATTATCATTCAAGAAATAATAGAAACAAAAATGTGTGAAGACTCAATCAAGAAAGAAACGAATAAGAACCAAGTCACTCAGTAATGGGAAACTGACTTAACCAACCAGAAGAGGAAAGATTGATGAAGGCATAGGAAAATGAGAGAGGAAGGACAGAGGTGCAAACCTAGGTTACAACATTTTATCCAACCAGGGATAGCACTTCCCTGTGAGGTGCTAAGAACAACAGATCAATACCTTTGAATTTAATAACTTTCTCCCACCTCCCTTTTCTTACCTCTCTTCTGTCTTCCATCCATGCATCTCTGAAAATTAACGTTGAAGCTAACCCCGGTGCCTTTGTTGGGATATGGAGTCTTTATTAAAACTTGAAACTGCAGCTAAACCCCAGTGCCATTGTTGGGCTATCGATTCTTTATTCGCACACAACTAACTAGTCAAATGCAAAAACAAAAGGAAATAATTTATGGTACAAGAGGGACCTTCCCTTATCCTTAAACAAAATAGTGTTTCATGAAGCACCCATTTATTGGGCCTCTGAAGATATATGTATCATCCAGATTGTGCAAGATAAATGTGTTATTGTCTAGGACCTCAACCACCTTAAAATTTCCAAACCAGAGGTTATCGAACTTACCGTGCTTGGACTTGTCATCCCTTCTGGCATCCCACCTTAATACTAGGTCACCTTCTTGAAATATGTCCTTGTTGGTTTTCTTGTCAAAGGTGGATTTGATCTTGTTCTAGTATGCTTCGTTCCTTTGATCCAGTGCTTCTCTCTTTTGTTGAATCTCTATAATCTGGAAGATTCTCCTTTCGATGTCATTTGTCTCTTCAATCTCTTCCTGTAAGAAATTTAGGATTGGTATACTAAGTTGGGTGGGAAAAACAACATCTACACCATAGACAAGATGAAACGGTGAGGTCCCAAAGACTTCTTGGTGTTGATTCTGTCATCCCACAAAGCATACTTGAGCTTAGAGTCCCAGGATTTCTTGTTTTCGGTCAACAACTTCTTGATAATCCTGATGAGATTTGTGTTTGATGACTCTGCCAGACCATTCCTCTGAGGGTACTAGGACATGAAATGTGCCAAGGAAATGTTATGACTTCCACAGAAGTCGATCATGGATTTGGACTTGAATGCTTGGGGATTGTCTGTTATAAGCTTGTTGGGGCAGCCGAATTTGGAAAAAATATTGGTTTCGAGCAAATTCATGATCACCTTGTCAGTGGCATTCCTGGTGGGCACAACCTCGATCCACTTGGTGAAATAGTCAGTGGCAGTGAGAATCCACTTGTGTTGCCCACTGGAGGGTGGATTTATCTCACCTATGAATTCTAACCCCCATTGCTTAAATGGACCACTGGCAGTGATAGGTTTTAGGGGTAGTGATAGTAAATTTTGTTTTCTTGCAAATTTCTGACATTCATTGTAGACCCTAATAGTAGTAAATATATCAGATAAAAGGGTGGGCCATTAGTACCCTTCCCTTAGGATCTTGAGAGTTGTGGCCTTCCATTGTTGGTGTCCTCCACATACTCCCCTATGCATTTCTATTGTGACTTGTTTGGCTTCATTTTCATCAAGGCATTTTAACAGGATGCCAGCAGGATCCCTCCAATACAAGTTCTGGATTGAGATGTAGAATTTGATAGCCTTCAATTTGAGGGACCTCACCTTTTTATTCTTCAGATATGGTGGACATTCAATATTCCACGGAAAATAAAATGATGTTTCTATACCAAGGTGAAGAGGAGTAATTTTCAAATACCTGCATGTTGTGTGGTCCAGGCCGTATGATGAGTGCATCTGATTGGGTGAAGATTTGATGTAATTATAGAACTTTACAGTTTGATTCTGATAACAAATTGGCAAGTCATTGTCCCTTGATCAACTTGGTGGGTTTTATGTGTAGGTCATACTCCAATAGTTTGACAATCCACTTCCCTCTTTTCCCCTCATTGTCTGCCTGGACCAGAATCTCTTTGACACTGCTGCTAGGAAAAAAGGTTGTTATGCTAGACTGCAACACATATACCCTGTAGGCCTTGAGTGCTTTGACCAACGCATAAGACTAATTTTATAATATATCATACTTCAGCTCAACATCTCGGAGAGATTTTATAAAAAAATTTACGGGTTGTTCATTCGCTTCTCCATTTTTCTGCAGTAGTACAACATCAATGGTTTCCTCTGAAAAGAAGGAGAAGATGAAAAAATATTTGGCATAGTCAGGGATGGCTAATACAGGGAATTCAAATAAATCCGGATTGATCATTTGAAATGATGGTTTTTCCTCTGGTGACCATTTTATCACAACATCCTTCTTCAACATGTTGGTGATGAGCTTCAGGATTCCGGTGAAATTTGGCACAGAGTGCCTTAGGAAGTTTATATTTCCAATGAAAGACTGGATAGCCTTTTTATTTATGGGGATTTCGATCTCTTTAATGGAATCGAATTTATTCGGATCAATTTGTATATCTCCCCCTGATATGATGTGGTCAAGGAGCTTCCCTTATGGCATGGAAAAGTGAGGCTTCCTAGGGTTCAAAGATATTTTGTGTCTCCTGCATTTACGGAAAACCTGCTCCATATGCCGCAAATGTTCATCGTCAGATTTGCAGAAAATGGTGATGTCATCCAAATATATAACCATAAATTTGTCATTTTCCTCCATGAAAGCTATGTCCATGGCCCTCTAAAAAGTGGCCCCTATGTTCATCACCCCAAAAGACATCTTGTCGTACAAGAATGTTCCCCATGGGGTGGTGAATGTTGTTTTTTCTTTATGCTCTTCACACACCGCTATCTGGTTATAACCAGAGTATACATCTGACGAGGAAATCTTGTGGGCACCTACCACCCTCTGTAAAATATGATCCACCTTGGGGAGGGGGTAATTGTCCTTTAGAGAACACTTGTTGAGATTTCAAAAATCAACACACAAGCGTATCTCCCCGTTTTTATTTCTCACAGGTACCAAGTTGGCCACCCAGTTTGAGTACCTGCATGGTACAATAATATTTGCATCTAACATTTGTTTAAGATCTTTCTCGATTATGGACATCAGCATGGGATTAAATTGTTGAATCTTCTATCTGAATGGCTTGGATACATCCTTCATAGGTATCTTGTGATGGATGATGTTAGTGTGAAATGTCTTTAAATCCTCATATGACCAAGAAAAAGTATCAACAAACTTTTTTATGAGAATGACATACATGTCCCTTTGTTTTGTAGCTAATGCTTTGGAAAACTTGATGATCTTGGGATTCTTAGTGGTCCCAATATTGCAACTTGTTATCTCTTCTTCTTGATTCTTTATGGCGGCTTCTCTGGAAACATCATTACTATCAAACAACCTCTCCAGTGGCACTATTCCGCTTGGAATGTGATTAGATTTCAGCTCCAAAATATCGTGGCCAACTATTGTCTGTAGAAGATGAGATGTTTGTTGATTTTTTGATTCATTATTTTCACCTTCTTGGCTTTCTTGGTCGATTGAGATATTGGAGAATTCATCAATGGTCTGTAGAAACCTATGCAGCTCTAGATCATCACTAAAGACTTGTCAGTGCTTTATGTTGTCTGGTATGTATGTCCTATGTCATATTCCCCCCTTATATTTAATATTTGAACCAATGGAAGGTCTAAAAGTGATGGAATCCAAGGCCAAAGAATCCCCCTTATTATTCTCCTCTCTAGGGATGAAGGATATATTAAATGCTAGAAAGAAATTGTCGATCAGGTCCCATTCCTCATTTATGCATTTCTTGAGCCGTTGTTGTTTAGCTTGATAGATGTTCTTAACTTGATTGATGATTGACTTGGAATCACCAAAAAATGTTAAACAATCGATGTCCATGTCTTTGGCAGCCCTCAATCCCAGTACCAAAGTTTCATATTTAGCTATATTGTTAGTAGTTTCAAGCTCCAACTTATAGGAGAGTGTTATTACCTCTTATTAAGGGAAAATGAAGAGTATACCTACCCCAAATCCTTCCTTTGATGAAGATCCATCGAAATAAATCTTCCATACTTTGTTTTGTTGATTTTTCAGTGGTTGATATTTGCGTTGACTAACTGATATTTCAGGTTCATCATCATTTAAATGAAAATAGATGAATCAATATAACCCTCAACAACATAAATTGGGTGATTGTTTGGGTTCTGATAGTCACTAATGATGTAGGCTAATCTTACCTCTTTGTATAGCCTCTTATGTTCCCCTCCGAATGCAGGGATAATGGCGTAAGTGAGTTCCATTTGTAATGATACTCCAACCTTCTTGGCCCAAGTTATGGATAAGAGAATACCAAACTTCGAGGGAATTTCAGCCACAACAATGCCCATCACTACACTCTTCATTGGTAACTGTGCCAGAGAAACCACCATATCCTTTATCAGTCCCAGACATTTTACTTTCTTAGAATCAAATGAGTACAAGTCCTGATAGGGTTTGGTGATCTCCAAACCTAGTTCTTCCATAACAAATTTGGGCATAACATTGTGTGAGGCTCCTGAGTCCATAAGATAGTTATGCAGGATCTTATCATGGACATTTAAAGATATATAGAATGGTGGAGAAGCATCAGATCCATCCTCAATGTGTGGACCCACAGTAATAGCTAGGTTCTCATCCTACGAACTAATTATGTCACAATATACAATAGAAGTAGTTGGCTGCAAAACTTTGATGATAGATTTTTTGAAAGGTTCATTCTTCATCAATTATTTCAAAGAAACATGGATCTTGATCTTTCTCAACTCATTTTCTAGGATGAAAGAGGTTGGTGGCCTATCAACTTCCTTTATCTCAGGGACTGCAAGTTTAGGTGAGGGAAGTTGTTGATCTTTGGATGACATATATTTCCTTGGATTTGTCTTGGGAAGGAATTCAGTGTTTTTGTTTTGATTAGAGGTAGTGGCTTTGGAATCCCCCTCTCTTGTTCTCAAATCATATTTTTTATGGGGTTGGCCTTGAGTAACTCCCTCTTCCTCTATCTGATTATCAAACTGATTTGACAGTTGTGCTACCTCATATTCTTGTTGCATTAAGTGGTTGGTATAATAATTTGTTTCATTGAAAAGTACAACAATATCATCTACAACATCGTTGTCTACATATATCTCCTCAAATTGATTGTCTTGGGAAGGAGAAGATACCCTTTGATCATCAAAACTCTTCCTTTCTCTCTGCATTATCTGAGGTGCATCATTGGGCCTTTTGAGCTGATTTGGATTTCTATTTCTAGCCCCTTGAAAAGCCCTGTTTGGTTGTTTAGATTCCCATTTTAGCTTAGCTATTTCAGATGTCAGATCCTTCAAAGTTTTGGTCAATTCTAGGAAGAGAATAATGATTCTTTACCATAATCTTGTTCAAGGCCCTGAAATCTACACACATGCGCCATGTACCATCTTTCTTTGGCACTAAAACAATTGGTGATCCACATGGAGATGTGCTTGGCATGATGACCCCTTTGTAAAGAAACTCTTGGATTTGTTTTTTAATTTCAGCATTCCCCATGATTGACATCCTGTACATACCAATGTTTGGAAGAGGAAATTATTGCTGCAATTGTATCTCATGTTGGATAGCCCTTTTTGGAGGAAATCCCTTTGGTTCCTGAAACATCTCATCATATTGGTTAACAACCTCATATAAATCAGATTTCAACTTTCAATCACAACCTTGGAAAGCTTATTTTTCAACATTGTCTTTGGGTTTCATCATCAAGAGGACAAAAATATTACTAGCATTGACTAATCTCTTCATTTGTCCAACATTTACAAGTGACAAATTCAACTCCTTTGTATGTGCTCTAACAATGTACTCAGCTCCATTTTTAAACAAATGATACTTGTTCTCATGACAATGAAATATGGCTCTCCTACCATATAAGTATGGGCTTCCCAACACAATACCGCATATATCCAAAGGAATAACATCAAGCTCTACCTCATCTGTAAAATTTGCAGTGATGGAAAATCTAAGTTTACACCTTCTTGTCACATGAACTTTATCATTGTCACATATCCATCATAGAGGGTATGGTTTACGATGTGGAGTAGTTTCCAATTTTAGTTTCTTGACAGTGTCTTCAAATATGAGGTTTGCTTGAGATCTAGTATCAAAAAGTGTATCTATCTTCGTATACTTTGAAATCACCCTTATGTGGAAAAGCTTTGTTCTTTCTTTTTCATGTTGATTTTCATTGAGGCTATTACTACTTGAAGAACTATTACTTGAAATAGAATCCTTACCTTGAAAACCCATGGTTGTATTCTTTGTTTCATCACCCGAATCAGAACCCAAATCATATTGTATGGTTGCAGTAGTCTTTGGTTTCCCCTTATGGCTGAACTTTTTGGGTCCCTTTTCAGGATGAAGTTTCCAACAATGGTCTTGATCATGGCCATCTTTTGAACAGTGTTTACATGTGAGTTTCTCTCCCTCTTTCTTGACTGAAGCATTCTTTCTTCCAATTCCCTTAAACTTCTTCTTTCCTTTGTCTCCATGAACAAAAGGTTTATTGCTTCCCTCTTGACGTTCATTCCTCCCTCTTGCTTCCAAACGAGTTGCATGTACAAAAACTTCATCTAGACTTGTAGGTTTAAACATAAGTATTGTGTGCCTCAAGTAGCTATGCAATCCTCCAATATATTTGAGTAAATTTTCTTCAGAAGATAAATTTATACCCAAAAAAAATCCCTTATTCTAAATTCTTGAGTGTACCTTTGAACACTTTTACCTTTAGCTTGTCTAAAGTTTTTCCAATCCATAATAGCTTTCTGCATGTATGCTAATGGATAAAATTGTCTTTTAAGTGCAACAATAAAATTATTCCAAGAGGATAAAACTTTAGCATGTTTCTTCACGTCCTCTTGAGTTTTGGATTCCCGCCAAATGAGTGTTGCACTGTCCAATCTTAAAGAAGAAAGCTAAATCTTAGTTGTATTATCTTTGATCCTTTGTATCCTACAATACACTTCAATCTGACAAATCCATTTATCCAATTTCTCAGCATTTACCTCTCCATTGTACATAGGAAATTCAAACTTAATATTAAGCTTAAGAAAAGGAGTTTGTATAGGAGTTTTACCATGTTATTTTCGAGAATTTGGAGGTGGTTTTGAAATTGTAGAAGAGGTGGAAGATGGAGCTGAAGGAGGTGGAGAATCACCATTCCCTCCATTTCCCTTTGGATTTTTATCACCACTATCTCCATGACCTTTTGGAGGGTTTGTGATTTCACCTTGAAATCTTGCATTTCTTTATTCAAATAAAACTTTCACCATATCTGTCATATCATAGAAATATTTTCTGAAAGTTTCATCCTCTGAAGGAGGAGTTTCATGACTCTCCTCATGAGCCATACTTGGTGAATATATCCTTGAACCTTGAGGTAATTGTGTAGTTCTCCTTCTTGAAAGTTGAGAACTTGGATCTACAAGTTGACCTTCTCCTCTTCTGAGATTCAACCATGTAAGCACCAGTAAACATGAACTTGCAAACAATCAAACCTTAAAAAATATGTGCTCTGATACCAACTTGATCTGAAAATGTAAAGGATTTAATGAGTTTTTTGTTTAATCATGAGAAGCATAAACAATCATAAACCATCATAATACACACATTAACACAACAAAATGATAGAGGAGTTCACCCCTCTCTTGGGCTACATCTCATGGTCCAACTTCCAATGGACATTTTTCATTAATGCTCAAAGTGTCAAAATCAATGCTTCATAATGCTCAGAATGAGAAATGGATGGCTTCAATGGATCCAGAACGTCCAAAAAACCCTATTTGGGTTCTTCTTGCACCTGGTTTGGCCAAAAATTGAGTTGGAATCACTCCCTGGAAGTTTCTCCCAATTCTTTGTTGTCTCTGCTCGCCAAAACACACTCAGACTAACTGCACCTTGATCTCGAGAATTTTTCATGACAAAAACCTAGCACACATACCTTCACGCAAAATCAGAGATTCTATCATACCGTTAGCGCGATTAGCGCCCCCAAGGTAAGAGGTGTTGGTTGCATGCATCCCAGGTGTCTAGGGCCTAGGCACTAAATCCGACACCCATTGGATAGTTGGGTGAGGGATTGACAAGTGTCCTGGCACATGGTAGTTAAGAGTTTGGAGGTGAGCTTTAAAACCCCACACAAGTTTGAGTGTAGTCATATGGAGGAAGTAATGAAACCGGGGGTTGGGGATAAGTCCCGACCTGGACCCTGCCAAACCAATCCATAATCAAACTTTAATAGTTAGAAAAACATATAGGTGTAAAAAACACCTTATGGGCGGGCTAGTAGCCGACCTTGCCAATTCATCCACATCCGTGAAGGTCGTGGGTTCCCACCCCCATAAGCAAAAACCAATCCTTTTATGCCTTGGAGGGGGTGCCACGTGGAACCATTCTTTTGGTCCACAAATATACCACGTAATCAACTGTCAGCTCAACAACTGACATGTGTCACCATATGATAATTTCAAATCATCTGCCACGTCAATGTATGCCATGTCACCTCTATCACATGTTGGTACGATCAGCTGCCATGGCAGGACTGTATGGATTGTAAGTCAACAAAATTTTCCTTGTTTGGCAAAGTGAACAGAACGTGATATCTCACTCATATGATGTCCTTTTGAACCCGTTCAAGTTTTTTTGGGATCATGAGGACAAGGCTTACGCACATGTCCGTTTTGAAGAAATTTCGAGCACTTTTATCTTTGATCATATTTTGATCCCCTAGATCACCCCTAGACGCCTTCCTATAAAAGGCATCATTTGTTCCATCAAATGCATAACCCACATCCTTCCACTCCATGAAGCGGAAGAACTCAAACAGGATTGTGGGAGAATCCTTTGCTGCTCTAGACCCCCTAAGAAGAACATTACTAAAGAACAATTTGCTTCCATTCGTAGCCTCAATAAAAACCCCATCGTCCTTCTCCTCAAAGCTGACAAAGGTAATGCCATGGTCATTATGAATACCACAGACTATGATTCAAAAATTTTAGACCTCCTCTCCTCTACCACCTACAAAAAGCTTCATAAAAACCCTATTAACACCATCACTACCTTAGTCACAAAAGATATCAACTATTCTTCCCTAGATCCCACCACCCAAAAGTGTCTTATCCCTCACAACCCCCAAACCCCTAGGATCTATGGGCAACCTAAAATCCAAAAGAATGATATTCCACTTCGTCCTATAGTAAATTCCATAGGAGCTCCAACTCACGCCATTTCTCGATTTCTAGCTAATAAACTTCAAGTTTTTGTCAGAAAAAAATCTTCTTTTATCAAATACTATGTTGACTTCATCATCAAAACCCATAATTCCCACCTTCATGACCAAGACCTTATGGTCAGTTTCGATGTTGTTTCTCGTTTTACCAAAATACCTATCTTTGAAGCCCTAACCCTGTTCTCTAAAATAGTCGACCAAGAAACCCTAGACCTCATCAAAATTTGTCTCTCTCCCACCTTCTTCACCTTTAAGGGGATTTTCTATGAAAAAATCTAAGGCACAACCATGGAGTCATCCTTATCCCCGGTGGTTGCCAATATCTTCATGGAAATTTTCAAATCCTTAGCCCTAAGTACCTTTCATCTCAAACTGAAATGTTGGTTTAGATTTGTAGACGTCATGTTCCCCCTCATGGGGAGAAAAACCCGATCTCATTTCTCAACCATCTCAATATCATATCCCCTCACATCCAATTCACCATGGAGACCCAAAAAGACAACTTCGTCCCCTTGTTAGATGTTCTCATTTATCACCTTCCAGATGGTTCCCTTTCCCACCAAGTGTATAGGAAGAAAACTCCCACTGACATGTACCTCAATGCCAATTCCTACCATCATCCAACTCAAAAATACATTGTCCTAAAAACCTTAGCCACTTGTTCCCTCCATATTTCTTCCCCTCAATTTCCTGCTAAAGAGAAAGCCCACCTAACCAACACCCTTTTATCCAATGGCTACTCTCTCACTCAAATTAATCAAGCTTTCTACTATGCCAGCAACCCTAACCCTAAACCCAAAATCACCTCCTCATCCCCGCCTCACCTTTCATTTGTATTCCCTATATCCAAGGTAACACCGATCGGATCTCGAAACTTTTCATTAAAAAGAATATTTAAACTGTATTCAAACCCTTCAAAACCATTAAACAATTTTTCAGGTCTACTAAAGATAAAATCGACCCCATGCTTGGCCTAGGTGTTTACCAAATTCCTTTCTCTTGCGGGAAATATTACATAGGAAAAACTCGTAGAACCTTCAAAGCCCAAATAAAAGAACATATATCTTATACCACCTACAATCGGGTTTCCAAATCAACTATTGAGGAATGGTCTTTTAACTCCAAACACCTCATTTTCTTTGACCAAACCAAAATTTTAGCCTCTACCCTACCTTATTCCTCCTTACTCATTTGTGAAGCCTTGGAAATCAAAAAACACCCTAACAAATTCAATTGTGAAGGCGGCTATAAGTTGAGTCATTCTTGGAAACCTACCATTAACCACCTCGACCATTCTTCTTTCTCCCTCTAAATCATTTCACGATATTTCAACTTAGTTGATTACCTTATTATTTTTCGTTTTTGACTTTCAAGGATTTGCACTTCATTTCATTTCTTCTAGTTTAAATAACAATACTATATCTATTCTTTTCATCTCATAATTAATTTCTCAACTCTTCCTATTTTTAACCCATTTTCCTTTAACTATTTTTTTTTCAACATCTTCCTTTTCTAACCCTAACCTCTTTTTAATTCCTTAATTTTTCTCCTACCTTTCATTATCCTACCTTAACGTCTTCTTCAACCCTTTATTCTTCCTTTTTTTCTAACCTTTTTCTCTTCGTTACTTTTTTTTTCATAACTTCCTTTTCTAACCCTAACCTCTTTTTAATTATTTATTATGTCTCCTACCTATCATCATCCTACTTTAATGTCTTTCTCAACCCTTTATTATTATCCTTACTATTTGATCTTATTTTATTCTTAACTAATTTTCCTAACATCTCTATTATTATTATTATTATTTTCCTAACATTATTATTATCCTCATTATTGTTATTATTATTATTACTTACCTAACATTATTATTATTATTATTTTACCTTAACTTTCTTTTTCATCCCTTTACCATCTTCTTCCTTCATTTATTCTTAAGGAATTCTTCAATATTTCTCCCCTACTTTTAATTATTATATAGTTTTTCACCTTAAAGGCTAACCTCTTTTACCTTATTATTATCATCATACGTCTATTTTAATTCTTCATCATTATTGTTCTTACGCATCACCACTATTTTTTTCTAATTTTTTCTACTTTTATTCTCAACGACTCTTTACATTTCTCTCTCCTTTCCTCAACAATGACCTTCTTGGATTAAACTATAAAGGCAAACTTCGGTATACTCTTTTCTTTTCCAATTTAAGAGTTTTTTATGTCCCTCATGATGGATGGAGTGTCCACTTAAAACATCGGATGTTTTGAAACTGTTATTTCTAGAAATTTTCTAAGCATTATAATTAATAGTGAAAAATTACATTCCAAGATCCATGAGATTAATATACCTGTTATTTTTGTATTGCAAAGCGACAATCTGTGTGAAATTTAAATCCAAGAATCATTAGCAATGGTATCGAGTCTTCTCCTAGAATCATTAAATCTATCATCTTATCACATATAATATCTATCTATGGGGAAGTACTACTTTGTTGTATTGTTTGTTTCCTAAAGTAATAGGTCTAGCACATCCTATAGGTGGCTTGGGTAGTTGATGTCATAAACCATGAATCCTTGGAACACATGTCGAAGAGTTGACCCACCGTAAGCCGTTGAGAGAGAATAATTCTTCATAGAAGTAAGCATGTAGTGTCACATTTCTAGAATTATTATCGAGGATAAAAACCTAGGAAATAGGAAGATTTGCTACAGTATGAGAAAATAAACATACTGTCACCGTGGTGTTGCGTATCTCGGTTGGGTTGCGGACGCCCAACATCATCAACACCATGCAACACCTACACCTTTCGTTCGTCAGCAAGACCTAACCGAACTACTTGACCCGGGATATGCCTGTACTTAGTCTCATTCCTTAGTTATGTCTGTGCAACTCTTTATAGTTTTTTATTTTCAGTAATAAGAAAATAAAGAATCCATACAACAACACAAGAAAAAACTTTGTTCATGGGCGGCCAAACCGACCTAATACCAAGAAATGATTTATATAAGATAAAACCACAGTGTGTCGAGATAACTCATGCCACACACACAAAAGAGTTCTAAGAATAGACCAATCGAACTTCCCTTGGGCGCTCCCTCTCCCTCACCTTAGCCAAAAACCGAAAATTTTTGCTCCCCTTCATGCTCGATGCTTGCGATTCTCACCCTTCCTTTACTACGTCCTTTCTCGACTCATACCTTCTTGCCAAAACTTGGTGTGTTCAAATGACTTCCTCTCATTGGCTTATAAAGGGAGTCCAATGGGCGCGCCCTCTTTTCCACCACAACACACCATCCAAATTTTGTTGGGCCGACTTCCCCCATGTGCACGCGCCCCATGGACTTCCACCAATCGTGCATCACCCACCCAAGCCGACTTCAGTTTTTCCTTTGTTTGTGGGTACCAAGTTGACTTGTGTGCGTTGCTGACCAATCACACGTCACAGGGTTCATCACAATTAACTTCGGTTCGCTCCTCTTGGTGCGACAAGCACCCAATATGTCTGAGCTCGTCCACATAACTGATTACTTACTTCACAAGGTGGGTCAAGTGTTCCCCACACCCGTCCATTTGGTGGCTTCACTATGATTGAGTGCACGAGACTTGGGTGCATGCTTGACCTTCCTTCCTGAGCTGTTACACCCTCCTTGACCCTATTCCATTGTCGTCCTTAGAAATGCAGGTGTTGGAGCTCCTTTCTACATCACTCAAGACTAAAAGATCTTTTTCTTCCATCGCCAAAGTTCCTCTTCTCTTTCCCAACAACCATCTTCCGAGGATCCACCTTTCCAACGAAAAAAGTACTCATGCTAACGATTCCTACCAATCCCCAAAATCTTGTACGACAAGATCTCATCAACCTCTAACTTAGGTAGATCGACAATCATCATTGGACCGCACGTGAGCTAGGCTCTCTCTAGGTCCTCCGCATCGGTTTGACATGGCTTTAGCTGACTGATGTGAAAAATAGGGTGTTGGGATCGCAAGTGAAACAAGAGCTCCAACTTATAGTTGACTTCTCCAATATTCTCAAGCATCTTGAAGGGACATTCATACCTCCGCACCAACGATGTAGCCATCCCGGTTGGTGGCGTGAATTGGTTCCTTCCCAACCTAATGAAAACCTGATCACCTACGTTGAGTTTCAAATCACATCTCTCTTGGTCTTCCCACTGCTTTACCCTCTCTTTCGCATTCTTCAAGTGCATGCGAGCTACTTCCAACCGATCTTCCCAACTTATCATGAATCCCAAAGCTGATGGATTTGTTCCATAATAGCCTTGCATCGTCATTTTTGGGGTGATGGGTTGTTGTCCATTCATCAATTCGAATGGACTATATCCTGTTATAGAACTCTTATGTAGATAATAACTGAATTGTGTCACATCCAACAATTTTAGGCAATTCGCTTGATCCGTACTCACATAGTGTCACAAGTAATATTCCAATAGGCCATTGATTCGTTCTATCTATCCATTTTTCTACGGATGGAAGATGGAGCTCATCAATAAATTTGTTCCAAAAATCTTGACAATGTTTTCCAAAACTTCTTGGTGAACCTCATGTCCCTATCTAAAATGATGTTCAATGGAAGACCCTAATACTTCACTACATGCTTGAAAAACATCTATGCCACCTCTTTCATCCCAAAGTTCTCCTTCATTGGGATAAAAGCCACATACTTGGAAAAACGATCCACTACGACCATGATTCTGTTGTATTCCTGTGCGATCAGAATTTGGGTGTTGAATTCCATCGACACACTTGCCCACGATTCGTTTGGAATCGGTAAAGGTTGTAACAGAACTGCTTGCATCTGGGTGTCAATCTTGTCTTGTTGACAAACAATACAAGTCTGGACATATTCTTCAACGTCTCGCTTCATACACTCCCAAAAGTACCCTCTCTCCAACAATGCCAATGTTCTCTGCTGCCCTGGGTGGCCAGTCGAAGAGGATTCATGACATTCCTCCAAGAGATCCTTTTGGAGATGACTTGCCTTAGGAATGTAGAGGTGTTCACCAAAATACAATAGTCCATCACACAAGAAAAAACTTCTCGTCTTTCCTTCCTTTATGTGCTTCATAATGTTCTTCGTTGTTGGATCAACCTGCAGTCCTTCCTCAATCTTGTTTCACAACTTTGTCGACACATGAATCTGGCTCCCATCCATTGTAGTAGGAAACTTGTTTTCCTCAAGTGTAGCTAGTTGAGCCTTCCTGCTCAAGTCATCGACAACGACATTGAGTTTTTTGGGCCTATACTCGATGGTCATGTCAAATTCGGCCGAGAATTCCTGCCAACGCACCTGCCTGGAAAACAACTTGGGTTGTGTCGCAAAGTAGCTCGTCGCCACATTATCTTTCTTGACTATGAAGGGATTTCCCAACAAATAGTTTCTCCATACATGTAGACAATCCACAATAGCGTTTATTTCCTTCTCATGGACTAGATACCTTCGTTCGCGATCATGTAGATTCCTTCTCTGGAAAGACATTGGGTTCCCATGTTGCATCAAAACCCCTCCTATGGAAAAGTCGGAGGCGTGCATCTGCACTTCAAACGGTTTCTCAAAGCCTGGCAGCTTCAACGTTGGGGCAGAGACAATCCTGTGTTTTAATTCTGCAAACATGGTCTTGCTCTTTTCCATCCAATTCCAAGTTCTCTCCTTCTTGAGAAAATATGTTAGTGGTGCAATCATCTTGGAATAGCCTTCTACAAATCTTCAGTAGTAGTTGCCCAGCCCAGGAAGACCCTCACATCATGCAATGTGTGTGGCTCCACCCATTTTGTGATCGCAACAATCTTCGTTGGATCCATGTGAATGCTTCCTTGTCCCACCCAATGGCCAAGAAACGGTATTTCGGTTTCCCCAAAAACACACTTGGATTTCTTCAAGAACAACTGATGCTTTCGCAACACCTCAAAGAATTCCCCCAAGTGTTTATCATGATCCTCCATGCTCTCATTGAACACAATGATATCATCCAAATACACAACCAAAAACCTGTCCAAGAAAGGCCTGAGCACGTCATTCATCAATGTACAGAAAATGGTTGGAGCATTGCATAAACCGAACAAATTCACTAGGAACTCAAATCTTTCATAACGTGTCACCATCATTGTCTTCGATTCATCTCCTTAGGCAATCCGAACCTAATAATAACTATGTCTCAAGTCCAGTTTCAAAAATACCTTGTTTTTGGCTAGCTTATCAAAACAGTCTACAACTAATGGGAAAGGATATCGATTATTCATTGTTTGATTGTTCAACGCCCTATAATCAAGGCACATCCTCAATTTTTTCCTGTCCTTCTTCTTTTGAAAGAGGACTGGGGCACCATATGGGAACCTAGAAGGTCAAATGAAGCATGCATCAATCAACTCCGTCAACTATTTATTCAATTCTTCCAACTTGGGTTCGGACAATTGGTAAGGAGATTTTGCGGGTGGTTGCAGCCCCGACTCTAGCTCGATTCGGTGGTGAATGGCATGCCTAGGTGGAATATTCTTAGGCAACTCGTATAATATCTGATCCTAAAACTTATCCAACAGTTTGGAGAGTTCTCGTGGAATAGGCGTCCCCACTCCATCATCATCCTCAATCTCCCCAATAACTGCAACATAAATCTGCGAATCGAATTGTCTCACTGCTCTCTTCATGCTTAATGCAAAGATGATCTGCACTCCACTTTCATAATTTTGTGCAGTTGTGCACACAATCCACATCTTTCGTTCACTCACTATAACCCTCTAGTCTAGCCATGGCACCGGAACAACTTTGTTCCTCCTAACAAAGTCTTGCCCAAGAATTACTTCAAAGTCGTCCATTAGCAAAATCGTAAAGCTTTCTCTTCCTTTTCATTCGTCCAAC
Source organism: Picea glauca (assembly GCA_000966675.3). NCBI lineage: Eukaryota > Viridiplantae > Streptophyta > Pinopsida > Pinales > Pinaceae > Picea > Picea glauca. Next base: position 71,058 of record JZKD02S2235667.1, read on the forward strand.
TGCACATGAACCAGTGACGCAACTCCTATTTCATTCCTTTCCTTAGAATTTACAACCTTCACTTATGTTTTACTTGTTACTTTGAGACCGAGCTCCTTAGCCAACTTTGCCTTCAAAAAGTTGTGTGAAGCCCCTATGTCAACAAGTGCTTGAACTGTTCTATCGTTCATGATTATGTCAAATGCTTTTTCCTTGGCCATCCAACGCACCAATCTATTTTCTGCCAATAGATCCTTGCATGTCTCATGTGTTCCGTCAAATGAACAACAACAACTTTCGCAACTCACCAGCCCCTTTCGTTCGCAACTTTCACCCAGATTTGTAAGCTTCTATCCAACTCGCCTCATATCTAAGGTAGTGCTCTTAGACTTCCTAGGCTATGTTTGAGCGCTTCATTCATACACAGTTTGATGCGGCATGCCATCGTCGATCATTTGTTGCTTTCCAAAACCTATGCGAGCCAAACAACATCGTGACGTTTTCACTTTTTCCAAGTCGAGCTCTTCTTGGCATGTTGTCCAATGACCGACCAACTCTGCCTTTTTGTGCTTTGATACCATTTGTCATGGTGTTGCATATCTCGATTAGGTTGCGGATGCCCAACATCATCAACACCATGCGGCACCAACACCTTTCATTCGCCGGCAAGACCTGACCGAACTACTTGACCCAGGCTACGCCTATACTTAGTCTCGTTTCTTAGTTATGTGTGTGCAACTCTTTATACTTATTTATTTTGAGTAACAAGAAAAGAAAGCATACATGTAACAACACAAGACAAAACTGGTTTCTAAAAGAGAAAATCGTAGTGTTCCGAGCTAACTCCTGCCACACAAAGAAAAGAGTTACAAGAACAGGCCAACCGAACTTCCCTTGGGCGCTCCCTCTGTGTCATCTCAGCCAAAAAATGAAAAGTTTTGCTCCTCTTCGTGCTTCATGCTTGGTGCCTGTGATTCTCACCCTTCCTTTCCTACGTCCTTGCTCGACTCAGACCTTCTTACCAAAAGTTGGTTTGTTCAAATGACTTCCTCTCCATGGCTTATAAAGGGCACCCAATGGGTGCGTCCTCTTTTCCACCACAACACGCCATCAAGCTTTTGCTGGGCCGACTTGCCCCATGGGTGTGCGCCCCATGGGATTCCACCAATCGTGCATCACCCACCCAAGCCGACTTCGTTTTTTCCTTTGTTTGTGGGCGCCAAGCTGACTTGCACGCGTTACTGACCAATCACACATCGCAATGTTCATCGCAAGTAACTTTGGTTCGCTCCTCTTGGCGCGAAGAGTGCCCAAGATGTCTGAGCTCATCCACATAACCAATTACTTCACCCAAGACATCCAAGCTCATCAACATAACCGATTACTTCATTTACAAAGTGGGTAGAGTGTCCCCCTCACCCGTCTATTTGGTGGCTTCGCTGTGATCGAGTGCACGAGACTTAGGCGCACACTTGACCTTCCTTCTTGAGGTGTTACACATACCCTACATTTACAACAACGAGCAACGAGCATAGGCCTTCTTTGAAGCAGTGATAGACTTACCATAATACTTTTATTATTAGCATATTATTCGACCATTTCTTATAATAAAAAAATCCATTGTCGAAGGACTTGGGAGATCAAGATCGTGCCTCAAGACGCCTCTCTTTACATATGTTGACAAATTTTAAGTAATTTATATTTCTTTTTCTTTTAGTTTTTTAATATTATGTAGTTAATATTGATAATTAAAAAATCCAGATCAAGATCGTGCCTCAAGACGCCTCTCTTTACCTATGTTGGAGTTTTCAATCAAAGACAAATTTTAAGTAATTTATATTTCTTTTTCTTTTAGATTTTTAATATTATGTAATTAATATTGATAGTTAAAAAATCCATTGGAAAGGACTGTGAAGATTGAATTTGAAATCGAATCAGAAATCTTGGACGTCTCAATCAAATTTTAATGTAATTTTTATTTATTTTTATTTCAGTTTTTTAATGTTATATAATTAATATTTATTATTAAAAAATCTGTTGTACAGCACTCAGGAGATTGAAATTGAAATCGAATCATGTCTTTCTTTTTAAATCAGGGAAGTCTCAATCAAATTTTAATGCAATTCCAAGGTTAAGTGGCAATTTCAGGTTTTTACAATTTTAATTTTAATTATTGTTTTCCTACGATTGTCATCTTTAACTATGGCTAATTCGTCATTTCAAGCTTTGAAATCAAGAAGAAAATACAAATATTTAATATCAAAATTTCAAATTATTAAAAACATTTATTTAATAAAAGATATTTTTAAAACATTATGAACCCCACTACTTTAAAATAAATACATATTCAATGTTCACATGGATCCAAGAGTGGATAAATAATTATATTGTTGCGATGTTAATGAAAACATGACAGTAGTAATCAGACACTAAATTCACACAAAATGTTAGCATTTATTGCTTGATAAGATTATTATGAAGGGAAGGGATTGCAATCTGCAACGCCATCGTCATCCTCCTCGTACTTTAATAATTGAATTTAATTCGCCGATCGCTTCTATTTATGAATACCTCCGTTCATGTGGCAATTATTTGAATTCATATATCCGCACAATGCTCTAAGTAAGCAGAAACCATGATATAATGCCGTAGTGAATGACAGACCATACAAGGCACCGGAACCCTAACACAAATATGGAAGGGAGAAGCAAGACGGAAATGGCAGAAGAGATATGGAAGGGATTATCAGAAGACTTGTTAATTCAAATCTTGGCAAGACTACCCATGAAAAGCATTATGAGGTTTCATGCAGTTTCCAAAAGTTGGAAGAAAATGTTTCAGTCGTTGGAATTCAAACAGTTAGTGTCCACCATAGCCGTCTCTTCTATTCCCGCATTTCTAATTGTTCAGGAAAGGGACGCATATCCCCAACCCTTGCTAGAATATCTGTGGATAAGCACAGAAAGTAGCTACAAATTCCACAGATTGTCTCTGGATTTTCTACCAAGCCCTGTTCATGTTGTGGCCAGTTGCAAGAGCTTACTTTGTTGTTGTGGAGAAGATGAAATTTACATATGCAATCCTGTGACTAGAACATGGTTAGAACTCCCTGAGCGGGGTGAACATACAAGGTGGGATTTCATTTGTCACATGCGGTACCTGTTGTACTCTCATCATAGGAAAGTTTTCTACAGCAGTAGGTATGGTGATTGCAGGCACACAGAATGATATCGTGGTGGAGATGTACGATTCAAAGTCTAATAAATGGATTCAATTGGAGACAACTAGCCACGGTTCAGTTTGGCCTACAGGAGAGGGGATTTATTCAAATGGAAAATTTTATTGGGTAAATGGAGTATATAAAGCAGGGCAGATTTTCAACGTTGTTTCTTTCGATGTGGAACAGAGAAAATGGAACGCGATCTACGGGCCACCGGACTTAGGAGACTACCTGGTGTTACGTAGACTTTTTACTACACATGCTACTGCAGGGTGTGAAAGCCATATAGTTTTAGTTTGTGCGAGGGATCTTTCTTTCTGGAAACTTATCGCAGATGAAGTAGAAGGAGAGAAATGGTCTGCAGTAAACACATTGGTCAAAGAGCACGATTTGAGAAGCCCGGGGTTGGGTGTGGACATTGCAATCCATGAGAGTGGTTGTGTTTTAGCCTTTGTACTACCCACCAACAGCGTTGCAATTTGGAACGAGGAAGGGAAAATGTTGAACAAAACAGTGTTCTCGGAACTCCCCGGTTTAGCAGAACGTTTTTTCTCTCGTATTTCAGTGCATGTTTTTGAAGTAAACAATGTTTGGTGGCCTTAGCATATCTAGCTCCGCTATTTCTTTTGCGATATTCTCTCATATGTGAAGCATTTACTATAGGTCTCTCTTTGTTTTGCGCATGTTTCCTCGTATCTCGATCTCATTGAGATGTTTTTAATGGATCTGGAGAACCAGTTTTACATTTTACCTTTGAAAATGCAACAAATGATGTTTTTTGGGTGGTTGTCACTGCTGAATGACGTTTTTGACGGTTATTTGTGTATGTTGTCCTGGAAGTTGCATAGACGTTTGAACTGGCAACTACGATGAAATTTAATATGAGATATGGGAATGAAGAGACGAGGAATAATCCTTCTGCTCAGGCTCTTCTGCAATGATATTGTAATACACGATTTTGTGAAACATGTATTCTTGTGCTGTAAGATCAGCCTTTTCAATTTTTGATTGTCGCACAAGCATCTTTTGTTTTTCGGTTAACTTTTTTGTTTTTTGGGGTTAACTTTATGATCTTAGATGAAGAAATTTGAGTTCCAGTGTGTAGTATCATGGCATGGCAGGGGAGGTAGATGCGTCTATCGTCTACATAATAAACCAGACTGTTAAACCATCTACTCCAAGTAAATAAACTTTGCAATGTTGATGGATTACTTCCTCCTGAACTCTTGATACAAGGTGGATGATACGAACATATAAGTTTAACGATGAAAAGCCTAAACTTGCTTTTTTCTGTAGTAGTAAATGAAAGATTCTACAAAATCATGATTTTTTCCAAGAATATTTGTTTGAAATTCTGTGAAAATTTGTTGGGTTTTTACATTTGAGCGATTATTTCTGTATAATCTTAGTGTTTTGGAAGTTTTTCAGCATGTTAAATCCACCATTTTTCATTTTTGAACAACAAAAAATAATGAATAGTGTAAATTTATATAGCCAGATTCCAAAAAAAAAAACCATTTAGTAAAATAGCTAACCAACTCCTTTCTTTTATTGCCACTCTAATTAAGTTATTCTTTACCAATACCAATACCTAACAGGAATATATAATTATTTCAATCTTCTAATTCATTCTCAGAAACCTTTCTTGTCAAAATTAGTCTAAGCAAAAATAATTTCCATGTATATGAAAATATATTTACTATTTTCCTCTCAATACACTCTGATTAAATTGTTCTTTACCAATACCAATACCTAACAGGAAAATATAAATATTTCAATCTTCTAATTCATTCTTGGAAACCTTTCTTGTCAAAATTAGTCTAAACAAAAATAATTTTCATGTATATGCAAATATATTTACTATTTTCCTCTCAATAAATTTATTCATTCTTTTTCTTGTCAAAATTAGTAAAAAAACAATTTCCATGTATATGAAAATATATTTACTATTTTCCTCTCAATAAACTTATAAAGTAGTTTAGTTTTATTATTGTGTGGGTAATTTTTTTTAATTTTTTTTAAATTAAGATTTATTATAAAAATTCAAAATTTTAAAATGTAAATTTTATTAATCATTTACATAGATTTAAATAATAAAAATATCTATATTTTAAAATATTTATTTCTTTTAATACTTAATAAAATAAATTATTAGAGTACATGGATTTAAATAATAAAAATATGTATATTTCAAAATATTTAAATTTTTTTTAATACTTAATAAATTATTAGAGTTTAAAATAAATCTATATTAATTTATTTTTTTAATATTTATTATATTAGATTATAAAACACTTTACTTCTTTTTATTTTATTTTGAATATAAAAATTTTATTCTTTCCAATCTCTTTTAGACTTATTAGTAAAATAATAATTTTATATAAATTTTCAAAAATTTATCTATTTTTTAAACTTATTAGTAAAATAATAATTTTATATAAATTTTCAGAAATTTATCTTTAAAATCAGATCATGTAATGTAATTCAATAAGATTATTATAAAAGACTAATTATTATTCTATTAAGAAGCATAAGAAACATGGTTTAAGTGTATTAATTTTGAAATATAAAAATAGATATTGGTTTAGTTAAATAGATAGATGAAAATGTATTATCTTCTTGAATAAAGATTATGGTTAAATGCTACTTGAACCACAAGCAGGTTGTTTTAGACAACTAATTTTTTTAATAGTTGGAGTCTTGAAATTGTATCAATATAGGTTAAAGGATAATTTTAAATATTATAGAATTTTTCCTACCTTTTTTTTTGGTAAATTAAGAAATTGTATTATCTTTGGTAGCAAAAAAACTTGCATATCCATACAAACCTCGAAGTTGACCTACCAAAAAAAAGAAATCAGAATCGGCTCTAGGTTCCTAAGAGAAAAAATCAGTCTGTTTCTGTGTATATAGTTAAACTGAGCAAAATAGAAACTACAATTACATAGTGGCTTCTAAAGTGTGTGAAAGAAATCCTACATGTATGCAAAAAAAATGAAACTATAATAAGACCCAAAAGATCATGCACCAAGGGTGTCGTTGTTCTCTTTGTCGTGAGTATGTCGAGTCCAAGTTGGGGCCAGACTGAAAGGTTTGTGGCAAACTGGACAACTATTGGCGGCTGGTCCATCTGAGATTGTTTCAAATAGAAGGTCCAACTGGCAATTTAAGCATTCCTGGAAAAAAAATTAGTTAGCTATGTCTCTATGTATGTCCATTATCAAATTGAGTTGATCCTCTTAAGAGAATGGGTTGTGGTGTATAAAATGGGGCCTCCATAGATGGAGAAGAAACATCTTGAAGATGAATGAGCGGAGGAATCTCCTCAATAATGGGGTATCCCCAATGTTCTTTTGGTGGATTAAAGGGATATTCTATGCTAGGTTCCTTTGTTGGCACAACAAGGTGAATCGACTTCTTGTTTGGCGACAGACGAGTTGTAGATGAGCCCTCAACGTTTCCAGGAAGCAGATCCTACGTGTCCTTCTCAAGGATGGGGCAACCCCAATTTTCCTCTTCCATACTAGTAGCAAGGTTCGGAGTCTCGTCGAAGTGTATGCCTAGAGGTGGAGAGTAGTGAGAGTTCATGTCAGAGAGACCAACATTGCTTCTTCACCCTGCAAGGTAGAGGAAATAATCTGGACATCTGCGAGGCATAGTTTCAATGTTGAGTGCTTTGAAGAGAAATGGGAAAATGCGCTACCAACGCTGAGTGCACTCATAATCCTCGAGAAAATAAGCCAGATGCACCAACCAAGCATGAAAAAGAAACATGACAAGAATTCTGGGAGTGAATGGAAATGATCTTGTTCTAGCTCATTAAGTGCGCAATAATAGTCGATGCGACATCGTCCTTTATGGGACGCATCCCCATTAATTTTGGGGGCATCCTTAACTAGTGAATTTCAACTTGCATGAGGCAAAAACTCCCATCACCAATGCCCTGCATTGAATTCCCTCTCATGATGTGAAACGAGGAGGGGAGACGACAAACACGACCTTACTTTAAGTGCATGGCTTATGCACGTGGCACCCCATCCAAGGGAATTTTTCCTACTTAAGAAAAATGTTTGCAATGCATTAATCCCAATCATAAAATATTGTATTTATTAATTATTTATTTCAAAGCTTTTCAAAACAATTTTTAAGATAATAAATAAAATTGTTTTATTATTTAAATTGTTTTTGCTTTTTCTTTTTATAAATTTATTTAAAAATTTATAATAAATATACTTTAAAAATAATTCATATTTTTTAATATATATCAAAATTTATTAAAGTAAGGTTAAAACTATATTTATCTTTATAATTTTAAATGAAAAAAACATTTAAATTTCAAATTTTTTCATAACATAGAATACATTTCTATCAATCATAAAATTGCATTATTAAAACTATATATGAATTAAAATTTCATTATTAAAACTATATATGAATTTGTATTAAAAAAATGTCATTCAAATTACATTAAGGTTCAAATTATTTTTATTATAAAAAAATTGTTTTTTTAATAGATTATCTAAGTTTTCTTTATATATTATGTGAGTTTAAATAAAGTTGAATTTAATAGTTAAAACTCATATGTTATGTGAGTTTTAATAAAGGTGAATTTAATAGTTAAAACTCATATATTATGTGAGTTTTAATAAAGGTGAATTTAATAGTTAAAACTCATATATTATGTGAGTTTTAATAAAGGTGAATTTAATAGTTAAAACTGATATATTATGTGAGTTTTAATAAAGGTGAATTTAATAGTTAAAACTCATGGTTAGCAAAGGGTTTGAAAATTTTTAGAGTTCTCACCTCTAAATGCAAGGATATACTATTCATCCAAATATTACATATTCTTAAGGGTTTGAAAATTTTTAGAGTCCTGGCCTCCTAATTGCAATGGCATACTATTCATCCAGCTATTACATATTTTTGTTCATTAAATTCAATAAGATTAAGAAATAAAAATAAATGCAAAGTATACACCATCCTACCATTGTATTACATTTTATAAACGCAATAAAATATTACATATTCTTGTTCAATAAATTTAATAAGATTGAGCAATAAAGATAAATGCAAAGTATATACCATTTTATAAATTGGATCTAAATTGCTTGTCAATAGCTTCGATATGGCAAGTCTTATAATATATACTAATATATACTTGTCTTGCCCTCAATAAATGCCATGAACGTCCATGCATGTACACTTTTAAATCTTCTTTTCAGTATTGTTGCCTCTCGATATATATAATCCAAAGCAATTATTATTGCCTATGCCTCGAAGAGAGGTAGGATAAAGGGGTTACCACAGAAAGTAGCTACAAATTACACGAAATGTGTGTGGATTTTCTTCTGAAATTTATTAATAAATGTGGATTATCTTCTGAAATCTATTAATATTGAAAAATATGAAATATACTTATGAAACCCAACACATGGTGGTTGAAATGTACAAAGCATTCATAGCACGGCAGTCTTTATGGAATAGCGAAATAGTTTATTAAAACTATTCGTTTGAATTGGTGAAAGAATAGCAAAAGCTTATAATCAAATTTATGTGTTAAATTATAAAGTATGGTTTATAGTGTGGTAGGCATATAGTAAAAAGTCCATTTGTGTGTTTAATAGGTATTGCCCTCTTAGCATGAATTATAAGTATCATTTATAAGGAATATTTGAATATTTTTATTTACATTAAATAACGACTTTGTAGGATCTTTGGGACTATATGAAGATTTATTTGTTCATATAAAATATAATATCACACTTACCTTTTTTTCAATTTTTCTTTATTTGCAAAATAAGTGTATATGTTTTTCTTGGTTAATATTTTGTCATCTCCCTATTTCCACTTCTAGGTGATGACAATGTATGACAATGTAGTTTGAATTAGCAAATTACAACTTTAGGGATATAAATTTTATCTTGGAGGTAATGCTTTTTTAGTCTAAGTAATTACTTGGTTGATTTCACATTGATAGGATCTTATTTTTTCATGAAGGTCTCATTATAGCTTCTTTGTTATTGTATTTTTATTTACTAAGTATCAAATGGATAATGGTCAATGAGAAGATCTGATTTAACTCCCCATTTTGTAATCCATTTCATTAAGTCGCAATAACAACCCTTATCTCGAGTTGCAAGTTACAATCTTCCCTTGGTGGGGTACTATGTGCTTGTCCATATGCTTTATTTTAATTATAAATGTGATGAATTGACATAATGCTTATTCTTCTAATGATGACATGCACAACCATCAATGTTTCCAAGCATAATGTTCGTAATTTGTTTGGATTTATTTTGCATAAAATAGAGGCCTTCATGCCTCTTATTATGCTTTTCTCCACATGAGTTTAAATTCCATCTTGAATCAAATGCAAGGCCCAAGTACTTATAAGAAGGAACCAACTACACGTTTTCTTTATTAAATGTAATGGTTATGGGTGAGTGCAAGCTAATGATGGTCTATCATGACGCGCTAGTGGCAATGCAAACCTGGAAAAATAACAATATGTTAACTTCGAGGGATTATTCAAGGTAATTTTACAATAAATTTGAATATGGTGTAAGAAGATGAAATGTAGGAAATTGAATTAGATTTATGAATATATAACTTTTATCCATAGAAATTGTAAATAACTATGTCAAATTTGAATTTTTCTAACAATGGTATCTTATTTTTCCAACAAAATATAAGGTATATGTTTTTGTTCATGTAGGTATTGAGTACCTTAAGAATGAATTTTCATTCCAAAAACTTGTATACTGGTAGAGAACCTGTTTTTCTTGTGTTGTGCTTGTTTTGGAAATTTATAATATTAATTTTATATATTTTTTAAAATTATCAAAGTCAACATATCCCTTAAATTACAATGTCTTTTGTTTGTGTAGGCTAAGAGGGTCTGATCTACCCAAGAAGGCGATCTATAGGAGAAGGTGACCACGCAAGTCATAGTTCGGCTTCTGACCAAAAACTCTCCTCAGGGGCGCAAATATGAACAGGGACGCACCATTAGTTTGGGTGACCAAGCAAATGGGGATCCAGACCGGGGTGATCTTAGAGTGGCCAAGAGATTTGGCGATCTCAGAGTGACCTCCAAGGATTAATGGGAGAAGCCCAGTGCAGCATGGGAAGATGGTGCACTCACTTCATTTCCACAAAGAAGAAACCAGCAAGGGCGCAAACCCCAATTGGTGCGCCCTCCCTTCTGCCTCCGAAAACTCAAAGGAAATTATTTTCTCCCTGAGAGAGTGGCTAGATAATGATATAAGCTTGCTCTCAGATGTGGAAGCATGGAAAACAGAGTCACCATGAGGCAGTCATGAAGGAAGGCACACTGGTTATTCTTTAGAAACCCTAAAAATGAAATTGTCATGAATGTAAAATGCAAACTCGGAAAAGAAAACAAGCAAGACACATAGCTTTAGAAGAAAAGGTAAGAATGCTTTATTTTAGTCCCATTTCACCTTATATACCAAGGAAACCATTTATTTTACATATATTTAATTCATCATCAAAAGGTGAAGAAGTGTTGCACCTAGGTGATTGACTTGTGCGCCCTTGGTGGGCGTTCCCTTAGGTTGCCTCCTTGGCCCAATTCCTCCCTGTTTAGATGTGGAAGCATCCTGAATTCCATGAGAAGAAGCGGAAACTTGTTGTGCAATACATCAATTATGATCCACTTTACCTGTGCTGGAGTTTGGCCTTGGCGGGCTACCAAATATGAAGTGTAAGTCTGGTGTCTTGTAGAGCGACTTCGAGTGTCCAGTATAGTGTCTTTGGCCAATGGGAGTTGGAAATCGGGAATGGTGTCCACTAGATGAGTGATGGTGATTGGTTCTTCCAAGAGGGAAGGCTCAAACAACTTTAAGTGATTTACATTAATGACATTGTGGATTCCCAGTTGTGGTGGCAGATCCAACATATATGCATTTTCTCCAATCTTGTCGAGTATTGTACATGGAGAATATCTGATTGGCAGAAGCTTGTGATGGTGGCCTTTTAAGCGCTTCTTATCCAAGTGTAACCACACTTGATCCCCTAGTTGAAAGGCCATGAAGGTTTTTTGTTTGTCATGGCATTGCTTGGCATGATCTTGGGCTGCGTTAAGTGGTGATGTGACTGCATTATGGCGTTGTGCAATTTGTTCGAGAAATCGTTGAGTTGACAGTTGTTCCTGTTGTTGATGGAAGGCACCTTGAGGATCCCAAGTGAGTGGAAGCTCAGTTGGAGATGCTGGTTGGAATCCCAAGCAGACTTCAAAAGGTGAAAATCTTGAAGAAGAATGTGTTGCCTTGTTGTGGCTATGCTGGAGAATGTGTAAGTAATTGTCCCATTGATTGTTGCGCCCAAAGTGAGTTCAGAGAGCATGCACCAAGACTCTGTTGACAACCTCTATTTGACCATCCGTTTGAGGATGTAATGCAGTAGAAAACTTGAGGTGGCACCCCAATAGCGCCCATATGGTCTTCCAAGATGTACTGAGGAAGAGAGAATCTATGTCTGAGATGATACTACTTGGGAGGCCAAAATGGGGCCAGACATGACGGAAATAGAGTTCTGTTGTTTGCGTTGCTGTAGTAGTCTTTGTGCATGGGATAAAAAGTGTCATTTTGTTGAAGCGGCATACCACTACCCAGATTGCATCATGTTTCTTTTGGGTTGTTGGAATTCCACTTAGGAAGTCCATTGAGATTGAATCCCAAGTCCGAGAAGGAAGCGGCAGTGGTTGATACAACCCATGCTTCTGGTTGGATGGCTTGGATTATGAGCATAAGGCACAAGCTCTGATAAATTTTTCAACTTGAGGCTGCATGGAAGGCCAATGAAAATGACGTTGCAGATGTTGGGTGGTCTTTGTGGTCCCAAAGTGGCCCCCATAGGCTGAAGCATGTGCTTCCCTGATGAGCAAGAGGCGGTATTCTGAGTGTGGAACGCATAGCAAATTCAACTTATATAGCCACCCATCCTGAATAGTGTAGTCTAGGAAGGAGGTCTAATTGATCACTGTGGGGCTTTGCAAAGATTCCCAAATCTCTCGAAAGTCGATGTCAGTAGAATATTGATCTTTCCATGTGTCATAAGTAGCACAACGTACTTCTAGAATGGAAAGAACTACAGTGAGAGGTCGACTTAGCAAATCAGCCATTTTATTAGAAGTGTCTTTCTTGTATCTGATGACTAAGTGAAATTGTTGAATGTAGGAGGCCCATTTAAGGTGCCTTTGTTCCTGAATCTTCGATTGAGAGTTGATGAAAATCAAAGGGTGGTGGTCAGTATGCATAATGGTTTCTTTACCCAACAAATAATGCCTCCATTGTTTGAGTGCTTGCACCAGACTATAAATTTCCTTGTCATAGGTACTGTAATTTTTCTTTGCCTCGGACAGGGTTTCAGAGTGGTAAGCAATGGGGTGTCCTAAATGTTTAAGTACGACACCAATAGCATATTGTGAGGCATCAGACACAATCTCAAAGGGTTGGGAGAGGTCTGGCAGATGTAAAACAGGGGATGAGTAGAGGACGTCTTTGAGCTGAGCAAAGTGAGTAGTTACTTCTTTGGTCCAGATGAATGTAGAAGAAGTAATTGAGAGTTGATGCAAAGGTCGAGAAAGATTTGAAAAAGAAAGAATGAACTTACGATAGAAATTGATGCCACCCAAAAAAAAAATCAAGTCCTTAGCTGAAGAAGGTAGAGGCCACTGTTTCAATGCTTGGATGTGAGCTACATCTAGTTGAATACCCTCTGAGCTGACCACAAAGTCGAGATAGGGGACTGAATTCTAACCAAAATATGATTTCTTCTCTTTGACTTGCAACTTGTGTTCTTGGAGAATTTGGAGAACTTGTCGGACATGTTGCATGTCAGTGTCCCATGTCCGAATGAAGATGAGAATGTCATCTAAGTAGATGACCACAAAGCAACCCAAATGTGCTTTGAAGATGTCATTGATGAGCCTCATGAAAGTGGCTAGGGCATTGGTGAGACTGAAAGGCATGACTTTCCACTCAAAAAGACCAAATTTGGTCTTGAACGTTGTTTTCCAAACATCATCTAGGTTCATTCAGACTTGATGGTAGCCGGTTGTCAAATCCAATTTAGTAAACCACTTAGCTCCTTGGAGGGTGTCGAGTAGTTCCTCAATACGGGGAAGGGTGTAACGGTTTTTTATTGTGGCTTTGTTAAAGGCTCGGTAATCAGTGACAAGGCACATTTATGAGGTATCTCGTTTAGGGATGACAAAGGCAAAAGAAGCACAGGGAGAAGATGAAAGTTGGATGTGGCCAGAGTTGATGAGGTCGGTCGGTTGTCTTTCCATTTCCTTTGTTTCTGTTGGGGCCAACCGGTAAGTAGGGGCATTAGGTAAGGCAGATCTGGGGATGAGATGGATGGAATGGTCAATGTGGCAGGAGGGGGGAAGTCCCTTCAGAGGTTGAAATACCTCTGCGAACTCATGGAGGAGCGGAGTCATAGTTTCAGGAACAGGGTGTGTTGTATTGTTTGGTGTTATTGGGTGCACCAAACAGAGAGAGACACATTGGTTGAAGTGTACATGTGGGATTTGTTCTTTGGTAGAAGGGGGTTTGAGTTTTGCTGCAGTTAAGATATAAGTGTGGCCTTCTTTGGTAATTTTGTACTAGAAAGATTTGGATAGATAGATAGCATTTCTTTGGGTTTGGTATGGGATATCGAGCAGCAAATCCGCACAATCCAAGGGGGAGACATCACAGAGGACAATATCTTTGAATTGGCCTATGGCGAAAGTGACCAGATAATGCTTGGAAACTAGGAGGTGAGGGTCATCCTTTTGGATCCATCCGAGTTGATAGGGTTGCGAATGTGGAGTGGTGACAAGATTAAGGCGGTTGACAAGGGCTCGAGACACAAAAATTTTCTGGCTTCCATTGTCCATAATCAGTAAAGCCAAGGCATTTTTGATTTGGCAGTTATGGGTGAAGAGGGGTTGGGTGGATGCGTTCGAATCTTCCTGGGTCATTAGAATCAATGAGGGATCTACTTATGTGGGATTTTCCAGAGGAACTTCTTCGGTATCTTCTACCTGGGAAGGCGTAATGAGCTCAGTGAGTATATTTTTGTTGGTTTTTAGATTTTGGAGGATTCGACAATCTGATGAATTGTGTGAACTAGTTTTGTGGAATGAGCACCAGGGTGTCCTTGTAATTGTATTCGGTCTGGGGTTTTGAGTCTAAGGAGGTGGAAAGCAGGCTGAGGGATGGGAGATGGATGGTTGAGAGGCGGAGGGGTTGGTGTAAGGGCGGGATTGAGGAATATGACCTCTAGGAGTGACTTTCCTTTCTATAGCCAAATATCTGTGAAATGTTTGATCTAAAGTTGGATTTTCAAACAACTCTACTTCTCGATGGAATTGAATTAATAAACCAACCACAAATTTTAATATGAGTACCTCTTCTGGATCTGGAACATGAAGTAAGAGGCACATCTTGCAGAAGAAATCTATGTAGCCTTGCACTCCTTGTGAAGGGAGTTTTTGAAGTTGGTGCCATTTGATCCATAAGGATTGCACATACCCAGGTGGTTAGAAGTGATTTCTCAAAAATTCAGAAGGTCGAGCCCAGGTTTTGATGGGTTGTGAAGTAGAGGATTTTGGAGCATCCCCAATCTCTATCACAAATGTGGTCTTCTCTTGCTCTGTATCCCACCAAGTTTGTTCCAGTCCTTCTAATTGCAAGGCGGCAATATAGAGTTTTCTTTCCTCGATAAGGCCTGGACATGTATTGAAATAGGTGGATAGGCTACAGATCCAAGAATCCACCATTTCACCATTCATTTTCCCAGCAAACTTGGGCAGTTGGATTCGAGTGTCCAACCGGAATGGATCTAGATTGTTTTGTTGTTGCATTATGAGCAGCTCATTGAGGACGGAGGCAAGATATTGGACGGGATTTGATGTGTTGGAATCTGAGTCAAATGCCAAAGGATCTTTGCATGGAGGCATTGTGAGGCTAGTTGAAGACAAAAGGCACCCCTAGGTTGCAATGCTAAACAGAGGACTCTATTTTGAGAACAGAGGAATCAAAACCCTGAGGCAACAAAGCTTGAACTGGTCTAGAGGGAGAGATTTGTATTTTTTTAGATCTGTGGAGCTCCTCTCTGTGGAAATGGAGATGTGGGCGCCCCTAGGGTTTATGAAATCCGTGGATCTTAGTGCATAAAATGGAAACCCTGGAATAGGAAAACTATGGATTATTTCATGAAAACCCCCAAAACAATTTGGCTCAATCTTAAAGATCAGAAGATTTTCCATGGATCTTGAGGCTTTGATACCAATTGATCTTCCCAAGAAGGCGATCTATAGGAGAAGGTGACCACGCAAGCCATATCTCGGCTTCTGACCAAATACTCTCCTTAGGGGTGCAAATCTAAACAGGGGCGCACCATTAGTTTGTGTTAGGGTCCTAACCCGCACATAGGTGGAACAATATATTCGGATGTAATAAAGATTAATAAGGTCTTTCAATAAAATAGAATAAGGTGGATGTAAGAAGACCTAATAGAAGCTTCCGCTTCTAGAAGGATCTTCCTCTAGATGCTTTATTTTAGTATAAATAGGAGTCAAGGGTATGAGAACCCTAGCTTATATATTATTGTAATTGAGCTCTGCTCAACTGGAGGTTGCCCCCTCGAAGAGGCTCGTGAAGATTTCTTTCAGATTCAAAGTTATATTTTTGTTGTTATTCTTAAATCATTTCAGTGTTATTATGGTGAATGCTCTGGTTATATTGTTGTTATTCTTCCATTACTAGCATTTTATTTATGTTCTCCATACATTTTATATCTGGTATATTACAAGTGGTATCAGAGCACTTTCCTTGGCAGAAAGTGTGGGTTAAATTTTTTTTCCAGGGTAGAGACGTATTCCAGCATCTTTAAGCCACAGAGATTTGTCGTTACACGCATAAACCCACGGTTGAGGGATTCATACATGCAGGAAATACGAGTGGTACTTAAGCGCACATCTGTTGGCCACCCTTGTAACCCCTGTTAGTACCCCTTCGAGTAGTAGCGCATTAGACAACAACTGTGTACGGATCGGCCTAGATTACCTAAAGCCCTCTTTAGATAAACTGATCAATTGCCTGACTGTTATAGTGTCACCGAGAACAACACTAGGGAAGATACTCTCTAGTACCTGGGTAGTCGGGTACTATGGCTAAGGGTATGGTCTATTCTCCTTAGTTAGTGCCTTGAGATATTTGGCCGAGTACTACTGTTGGATCCCACACATATATCAGAGAGCTATAGCACATGGAAAACCCTTGTCTATAGAACCCTTGAATACATAACCCTTGGGGACAGAAACATAAAAAAATTAAAACAAACAAGATCTATTGTCACGCAACTGTGTTCGGGTTGCCAAGTAAATACACATTTATTTCTGGTTAAGCATTTGGGTATTCCATCCCTGCAGTATTCTTCAAACCGGAGTATAACTCCGTTAAAAAAAGTAAAAAAAAGTCTAGAAATTATTTCACCATTATTTCAAACCTATCCCATTGGATTCATCTCTTCACCC
>JZKD02S2235667.1:87909-99312 GCA_000966675.3 Picea glauca
CCCATACTCGTAGCGAAGACTTGGAAGCTCACTTCAACACCTTGCAATCTGGTCTCATTGAGACCCAACAAGAAGTGAAACAACTCAGTGCCAATGTCACCACCATCAATACAACCATGTAGTCCTCAATGGGAGAAATCAAACAAGACCTCACCACCCAGATTGAATCATTCTTTTTGGCACTTTGCACCAAACTGCATATCCTTACAAATAACCCTCCCTCTTCCTCACCCCCACATACTAAAGGTGACCATTTCTCTCATTCCCATATCTTGCAGAACCATCACTTTCAACATGACCTACGCCTTCCACGGGTGCATGTGACCAAATTTGATGGCTCAGACCCCACTGGTTGGGTAACCCAAATGGAACATTACTTCTCTTTATACAACATTACAGATGACTTGGACAAACTCCGGTATGGTGTTCTCCATCTAAATCAAGAACGTTGGCAATGGTGGAAATGGAGAAAGAATTCTCGTCAAGGGTATATTGTTTGGACACAATTTGTGGCAGAGCTTTATGAACGCTTTGACACTGACACGAACCATTTGGGTCGTTTGAAAAATATGAAACAATTAGGAACAGTGGAAGACTTTATAGCTGCCTTTGAGTGCCTGGATTTTAGAACAGAGGGCATGTTTGATTCCTTTTTCTGAGAGTGTTTTATCAGCGGCCTCGAGGATGAAATTCGGACCCATATCCTCATGGCTCGGCCTGAGAGTTGGGTGGAGGCTACCAAAAGAGATAAAGAAGCACAAAAGATTGTATCTTTTCAAAACTGCAAACCCTCCTTCATCCCTCGCCCTAAACCAGTAAATCCCACTACTCCCTCTGCTCCACTAAAGATCCAAAAATTGACCTAGGCTGAAAGGGTTGAACGCCAACTCAAACGCCTTTGTTATAACTGTGATGACAAATATTTCCTAGGCCACATGTAAATAAAAAAATCTTTTTATGGCCATCTCCGAGGAGATTTCGGAAGAAGATGAAGAAACTCCCTCTATGTTTGAATCACCTGAATCCACTGACATAACCCCTCCCTCAGACCCTCCCGAAGTAGAACCATTCATTTCCCTCAATGCTCTCACTGGATTCTCTGCTCCCCAAACCCTCAAGCTAATCAGTTACATCAAGCATCGGAAGGTCATCATTCTGGTTGATAGTGGCAGCACCCATAATTTTATTCATCACCGCATTGTCCAAGAAACTCATTGCTACATCCATGCCATCAATAATTTCCAAATCATGATTGCCAATGGTGGTTTCATGAAATGTGGAGGGCGTTGTGAAAATGTGCATCTCCAAATTGGTGACTACCACCTGAAATCCCATATGTTTTCTATCGACATGGGAGGTTGTGACATTGTGCTGGGTGCAGACTGGCTAAGGACTTTGGGTCCCATTCTCATGGATTTTAAAGACTTAACCATAAAATTCGACCAGGACGGCCACTAGTATAAGTTCAAAGGCATCACCGTCGGTTCACCTAAGATCATTAGTTCCCATCGCATGGAAAAGTTTCTAAAAAATGGTCATTCTGGTGTTATCACCCAACTCCATGCCATACAAGCAACAAAGACACCCTTCGTACTGAAAGACCTCAAAGACATCCTTTCTAAACATCAATTGGTCTTTTCCACTTTCCAAGGCCTCCCAATTTCTCGTGGTGTTCATGATCATTCAATTCCCCTTGTACCGGGAAGCCTTCCTCCCAATATTCATCTGTATCGTCACCCCTTTTCCCAAAAAAATGAAATTGAGAAAATTGTCCAGGAACTCCTTAATGCAGGTGTTATCCTCCCTAGTACGAGCCCTTATTCGTCTCCTATGGTCATGGTCCTAAAGAAAGAATGTTCTTGGCGAATGTGTCCTGACTTCCGTGCCCTCAACAAACTTACCATAAAAGACAAATTCCTCATTCCTTTCATTGATGACCTCCTAGATGAATTGAGTGGCACCCAATTCTTCATTAAACTGGATCTTTATTCGGGCTACCACCAGATATGTATGAAAGAGGTAGATATTCCCAAGACTTCCTTTAGAACTCATGAGGGACACTATGAGTTTTTTGTCGTGCCCTTTGGATTGTGTAATGCCCCCTCCACCTTCCAAAGCCTCATGAATAATGTCCTCCGTCCTTTTCTCCACCATTTTGTCTTAGTTTTTTTTGATGATATCCTCATCTATATCAAAACCTGGACAGACCATCTTTCTCATGTGGATCGAGTTCCCCATCTACTCTCTTAGCACCAACTTTTCCTGAAACAGTCTAAATGTGCTTTTGGCACCTCAGAAGTAGAATACTTGGGTCATATGGTTGGCAAAGATGGCGTCAGGGTGGATCCTAAAAAAATTGAAGCTATGCAAGAATGGCCTCACCCAAAGACTCTTAAGAGCTTACGTGGATTTCTAGGCTTAACAGGGTATTATCGCAAGTTTGTTAAGAATTATGGGAAGATTGCAGCACCTCTCACTACTCTCCTCAAAAAGAACTCTTTCACTTGGACTCCAGCCACTGCTCAATCTTTTAAAACCTTAAAGATGGCCATGTGCACCACTCCAGTCCTCACCCTTCCCAATTTCACAAAGACCTTTGTGTTGGAATGTGATGCCTCAGGGAAAGGAATTGGTGTTGTCCTTATGCAAGAGGGTTGACCTTTGGCCTTTACCAGCAAGCAACTATCTGAAAGAAATCTGGGAAAATCCATCTATGAAAAGGAAATTTTGGCTATTTTGCATGCCGTGGATTTGTGGCATCCTTATCTATTGGGGAAACGGTTGCAAATTAAGACAGACCATTAAAGCCTCAAGTATTTTCTGAAACAATGCATTTCCTTCCCAGAACAACAAAAATGGGTGACTAAAATCTTTGGATATGATTATGAGATCATTTATAAGAAAGGCAAAGACAATGTGGTTGCAGATGCACTTTCCTAAAAATATGAAGATGAAGGATACCTTTTTTCTCTTTCATTCATTGTACTAGATTGGCTCCAAGACGTTCGACAAGAATGGCTACAAGATCCCAAAAGTTCGTAGTTGATCCAGCAATTGCAGTCCAATGCTCCAGCTTCCCCAGGGTACTCTTGGCTCCATGAGGAACTTCGATACAAAGGCCATTTGTATTTAAGTAAACAATCAAAGCTTAAATCCATGATACTTTATGAGCTTCATGCTACACCCACAACAGGGTACTCCGGGTTCACCAAAACCTATGACAGGGTCAAACGTTCCTTTTTCTGGGATGGTATGAAATAGGACATTCGTAATTTTGTAGTTGAATGTGACGTGTGTCAACGCAACAAGGGAGAAACAGTGAAATAGTCGGGCACACTACAACCGCTCCCAATTCCACCTGCTATTTGGAAGGATATCTCTATGGATTTTATTACATGCTTACCCAAATCGGGAAATAAATCCATCATCATGGTGGTTGTTGATCACCTTTTCAAGTATGCTCATTTTTGTGCCCTTCAACACCCGTTTACATCATCCACGGTGGCTCAAATCTTCATGGATCAAGTCTTCAAGCTTCATGGCATGTTGCTCTCTATTATTTCTGATCGCGACCCAACTTTCAAAAGAAATTTTTGGCAAGAACTGTTCAAGATACAAAGCACAGAATTGCATCTCAGCACAACTTATCATCCCCAAACTGATGTCCAAACGGAAGTTGTCAACAAGTGTTTGGAAACATATTTGAGGTGTTTTTCCTCGGAAAAACAAAATTAGTGGGCTCAATGGTTACCCCTAGCTGAATGGTGGTACAACACTTCATACCATATAGCTACATGGATGACTCCTTTTGAAGCGGTATATGGACATAAGCCACCTTGAGTTCTCTCATACTTACTGGGTGCCTCAAAGGTCCAGGCGGTTGAACTAGCACTTACAACTCAAGAGGCTATTCTTCGTACCCTCAAAGGGAATTTGTTCATGGCACAAAATCACATGAAGCAACAAGCAGATCAAGGTTGCTCTGAACGTCAATTTGCAAAAGGGGATCAAGTGTTTCTTTGACTGCAACCTTACAAGCAAACTTCCCTCAAGGTCGAGCATTGTCAAAAGCTAGCGCCCAAATTTTATGGTCCTTATACCGTGCTCAAGCGTGTGGGACAAGTCACCTATCAGTTAGCGTTGCCCAGCCATTCGAAGCTACATCCTATTTTTCATGTTTCATTCTTAAAGAAAGTGATTGGAGCTAAGTGCCAAATTCAAACCAACCTTCCAGAGTTAGCTGAAGAAGGATCCATTTGACTACAACCAAAATCCGTTTTGGACTAGCGTGAGCGTTGCCTACGTCAGAGAACCATCAAGGAAGTTCTCGTCTAGTGGAAAGATACAACTCCAGCAGATGCCACTTGGGAACAAGCTACCATTCTGCAACAATTTCCTCATCTCAAGCCTTGAGGACAAGGTTGTTTTTAAGGGGATGGACATGTTAGGGTCCTAACCCGCACATAGGTAGAACAATATATTCAGATGTAATAAATTTCAATATTAATAAGGCCTTTCAATAAAATAGAATAAGGCAGATGTAAGAAGACCTAATATAAGCTTCCGCTTCTAGAAGGATCTTCCTCTAGATGCTTCTTTTTAGTATAAATAAGAGTCGAGGGTATGAGAACCCTAGCTTGGATATTATTGTAATAGAGCTCTGCTCAACTTGAAGTTGCCCCCTTGAAGAGGCCCGTGAACATTGCTTTCAGATTCAAAGTGTTATTTATGTTGTTATTCTTATATCATTTCAGTGTTATTGTGGTGAATGTTCTGGTTATATTGTTGTTATTTTTCCATTACTAGCATTTTATTTTTGTTCTGCATACATTTTATATCTGGTATATTACAATTTGGGTGACCAAGAAAATGGGGATCTAGACCGGGGTGACCCGAGAGTGGCCAAGAGGTGTTGGTGATCTCAAAGTGACCTCCGAGCATTAGTGGGAGAAGCCCAGTGCATCCATGGAAGAGGGCACACTCACTTCATTCCCACAAAGAAGAAAACAACAAGGGTGCAAAACCCAATTGGTGTGCCCTCCCTTCTGCCTTAGAAAACTTGAAGGAAATGATTTGATCCCTGAGAGAGTGACTAGCTAATGAGATAATATTGCTCTCAGTGGTGGAAGCATGGAAAACGGAGTCACCAGGAGGTAGCCATGAAGGAAGGCGCACTAGTTATTCTTCAGAAAACCTAAAAATGAAATTGTCGTGAATGTAAAATGCAAACTCAGAAAAGAAAACAACCAAGACACATAACTTCAAAAGAAAAGGTAAGAATGCATTATTTTAGTCTCGGTTCACCTTATATACCAAGGGAACCATTTATTTTACATATATTTAATTATTCATCAAAATGTGAAGAAGTGTTGCGCCTAGGTGATTGACGTGTGCGCCCTAGGTGGGTGTTCCCCTAGGTGGCCTCCTTGGCCCAGGGTCTTAACATGATCAAAAAAATATTTTTTTTTTACATCATAGATCGTCTCCTATAGTGTTGCATATAACTCATTTGAGAAATGGTTAAGCCGATAAAAAGTTATAGCAGAAATAAGAGAGGCATGTATTTTAGGATTTTGATATATGTGAAGACAAAAATAGATTAAAAATAGTAAACAATATAAATTTTTAAAAATATATATATTCAGAATCTGCATAGCCGACTCTATGTATGTTTGTAGTTTCGTCAACAACTGAATTGTTTATCCTATAGAAAAATAACGTCAAACACAAATACATAGAGAGTTATTCACAAAAATTGAGTTTTTTTTATCAATTTGTAAACTGAACCACTAGGTTTGTCATCCCGAACCTAAATCCAAGAAAACCAAGTCAATATACACATCAATTATGTCCAAAAAAAATTGAATTGAAAAGAATGCGCACGTGTTCTTAAGAGTGTGCACGTGCTCTAGGAACGTGCACATGTTCGTAATAGTGTGCACACATTATAGGAACACACATGTGTTCCTAAGAACACACACATGCTCTTATAATTTAATTGTTCTTTTTCATTCCCCCATCCCTCCCACTCTCTCTCTTTCTTTCTCCTACATATACCCCCCCTCTTTGTATCCATCTCTCTCTGTCACACTCCTATACATGGTAAGACTTAGACATGCATGCAAGACTTAGACATCACAATGCATGGAAAGACCTAGACCTATACCTTTCCTTGACATGCCTTAGACTCTCTCTCTCTCTCTCTCTCTCTCTCTCGCCTATTATGATCCCCTCTCTCTTCCATGTCTCTCCCACCCTTTCTCTCTCTCCTTGTTGTTATTCTCTCTCTCACTCTCTATATGCCCCTCCTCTCTTTATTCCCCCTCTCTGTCTCCCTTTGTATCGCCCCTTCCTCTCACTCTCTCTCTACCCCCCCCTTCTATGTATCCCTCTATGCTTTCCTTCTTCTCACTATTTCTCTCTCTACCCCCCCTCTCTGTCTCCCTCTCCCTCCCTCTCACACTCTCTCTACTCCTTCTCTTTGTCTTTCTCTCCCCCCCTCTCACACTCTCACTCCCGCTCTCTCTCGCTTCTCTCTCTCCCCCTCCTTCCCACTATCTCTTCTCTATCTCTCCTACATCTACCCCTCTCTCCTACATTTACCTCTCTATATTCCTCTCTTTTGTAACATAATCAATTTTTTAACAAATGTTTTAAGTTTCATACAAAATCCAAATTTATATACAAATTTTGGATTAAATAAAATTTTTAATAAAAATTTATTAGTTTCAAATAAAAAATTTAGTAGAACGATTTTATTGTTTTAAATCTTTTATATGATTTTATAGTTATAAACTAATAAGATGCATGTTTTATATAGATCGTTCCTTCCCTTTTTTATCCAACGGTTCATAATTAATTGCAGCCCCTCTGTGTTCTCGATGAATAACATAAGGGAGGGGGTCCGCAAAATTGTGTCATGGTTAAAATCCTTTTGATGTAGCATCAATCTGTTGATTTCAGCCCCCAGGATATCTGGTTAGTCTAACCGCACTCAAAACCCCCGTAATCAACCCCTAATAAACACGTGTCTATATAATGACTACAAGCAAAAAATAATTGCATAATGTTGTCAAATTTAATCTCGTCCATGTGTAATTTGAGACAGATAAGGACCTATTCACTGAAAGGTCAAATCTAAGAACACGAAGAAAACTCCATTTAACGTCAAGTTTTGGTGTATGAAATCGTATCACCCATGGAAGATTGAGATTTCGCAATAATTCAAGATCATTAATCATGACAAGATGGTGACACATGTACTTCCATATATGACACATCAAGAATATTCATAGCCAATCAAAATACTACATAAATGATTATTAATTATGAGAAATGATTTTATTCTATAAAAAAATCAGTGTGGACCTAGTCATAACAAAATTTTGTAATGTATGTGAAGGAGAGGAGTATCATATATTCTCTAATTCAAATGTGGTTTATGATCGATAGCATGATCTTGAGTGAGATTTCTTGGGAAAGAATAATAGTGAATAGTCACTTTTCCTAAGAAATCTTTGTCAATAAAAATGTTAAAGAGACAAATCATGGAGATGGTTCAAATTTTTGAGGAAATGCTCGACATGCATGAAAATCAGGAAATCACACAAATTCTCATTAGGTTATAAAAGGGAGAAAAAGATTCAATGTAAAAGGGGGGTAGGGTAGGATATTTTAGCTGCAGAACCGTGTCTTCTATATGAATCCCATCGGGCAATTGTAATTTCCTCTAGCATGATGGATTAATTCAAGGATTCATGGCTCATTCTCAGCAGAGCCTTGTCTTTTCTTTCTTTTTTTTTGTTTTAAGCTTCTTTAAATTTCTATCGTTGTTCTTCTAATTTAGTATGCCATTTAAAGTCAAATTTGTATATGATAAAAACATTAATTTGGTACAACCACCACTATTGTTCATTAGATATTGCTTGCAGGTCATTTTATGAGTGTTTTATTGTTGAATTCATTGGTATGCTCAGCGCAAACACTCTTTATTTTGTTGGATTCATTTAAATGCCCAACAGATACATTTTCTTCATCTCGGGTTTATAGAGACTGTTTTTTCCCTCTACATTTTCTGAGATTTTTGTTTTCTCATCTTCTTCCACCTTCCGCTATAAAAAATTATGCTTTGTTCAGTGAGACTCCATACCCAATGGATTATGTCTCTTATATGAGAGGATTACAATCTCTTTATTTCCTATTTATTGTTATTTTTATCCTTAACACTATCCACCCTGCTTTATGTTGTTTTTTACCCAAATCTGACAATCTGAACATAAATTGTTAGAATCGTTGCTTAGTGACAGTAAGCAACCAATTGTTTTATATCTGATAAGGGAGCCCCCTCTAGTCCACGAGCTATCTTGTGACCTTAATATTGGTTTAAGTATGTCTTGGCATGGTTTCTAAATAGCGAGAATCTATCTCAAGTTACAACATTATTTTTGGTGTCATTTTCAAGGACAAAGGTTCAATATTTTCCCTGGGTTTTATCAAGATAAAATCCGGTTCCCAAAGGTGAAAAAGAATCAGACACAGACTGTGTTGTTATTCACCTGGCGACTCCATTGTGATTTCAATCAGACTTAAATACTCCACTGGTAAGCGAGCCCCATTGACAAAAATGAAGAATTGTTTCAAATGATTAGGTACCAAATAGAAAGCTTCTTTCAATATATTTTAGATCTTATGTTTGGTCATTTATTTATACATTTGGAAATTGTTGTCTATTATTTTGTACATTCAGAAGATCATAACTTCAAAACTTTATCTCTTTCCTTTGAAAAAGAAAACTTGATTTCTTTTGACACTACTAAAGAAAAAAAATATGATTTATTGTTGTCCTATGAAAGTAATGATAAGTCTTTTGTATCTAAGTCCTTTGAGAGCTTTCTTGATGAAAAATCACAAATTCGAATTCTTTTTTAGAATAGTCATTCTTGTACATCAATTGGGAATGAAATTGATGTGACAATCCATTTAATCTCTCATATACTCTCTGATCAACCTGCAAATATTCATCATTGGTATTTGAACAGGTAGAAACCTCTCAAATTTCCATTAGTTCTTCATGATTTACCTCCCAATTTTTTAAATATATTCCTATATTTAATGGAGAAGATGATTTTACAGTAGAAAAGAATATGGCAGCATTTGAACGTTTCACAAATTGCTTAGACATTCAGTATGAGGATGTTCGTTCAGTCTTTAGCAGGACATGTGAAAATATGGTTTAGAGACTTACCAATTGAATCTATTGCTTCTTGGACTAACGTTTATGATGTTTTCTTGTACAAATGGGCTAATAAAAAATACCATCATCAATACCTCTCTGAGTTTTATACTGTAAGAAGAAAGAATGGTTAAAATATTATGAAATTTAACAGAAGATTTGAAAATTTATATTGCAATTTACCTATTGAAATTCGTCATTATGAAGTTGTTTCCAAGGTATACTATGCCTTAGCACATCATCCTAATTTACAATTTTACCTCATAGAAAGGAAAACATCTACTTTATAACAAATATTTATAGACACTAAAGAAATTGAAAACAATCTATGGGCTTGTGGGATGTTGTTTGATCAAATAAAGGAAGATCTAAATGTAAAATAACAGAAATAAGAAGATGAACATGAAGAATTGTACCTGCATATTTTGGATTAGAAACAAGTAAATTATTGTGAAACTAGTTTTTGCATTAATTTCTTGAATGATTTTCATAGTGAGGAAAATGAATTTACTAATTATGAATATGAACAAGAGAGTTTCTATGAGTGTATTCAAGAAAATTTTCAGCATAATCAAAAACAAATTTCTTTATCTTTATATTTAGAGAGATTGAATATTCTTTAGCATATATATGATAGATATGACTCATAAGTGGAATTTAATAATGAAGATGAGAAAGTCTCTAAAACATCATATTCAAAAACAAATTATGTTGAGCGAGTCTATGATGAATATGAGGATTTTGATGAGCAAATAACAACATTTAAAGAAATAACTTTTTCATTATCAAATGCTGAATCACACATATGATAGTGATGATAAGCAAATTGATTATGTTGATTTTGAAAAATAAGTCAATGTATTATCTCCTTCCTCTTCCTCATTTGATGTACACATGGAAGAACCTTATCTTATAAAGAAATAAGATATTGTGCATCAACAATTCAATCTTTGGGAACAAAAGGAGGAAGCTTCTCCAAATTTTCAAGATCATGTTGAAGTCTATTTAAAAGATTTTTCAAATAAAATCAACTCATCATTATTTCACTGTGAGTATAAGGTTCAATTTTATGATGACCCACAAATAGATATGTTGTTTCCTCTAATATTTAAGGACATAGAGCTTAATGTTCATAAACAAAAAATACTTGGAGATGTACCAGTGGAACAATATTATCTCATGTACCCATTCATATAGATAATCAGGTACCCATTTCTTATCAGTATGAATATCCATTAGCAGTCTTCTTGGAGTCATCAGGTAATGAGAGTTTTTCATCATTCTTTCACTATGTATATAAATTACATGGTAAGTTGCCCATCACTTATTTGTTGCAATCATTATTCTTGTTTTTCTTAGTCATTTGCAGTAAGAGATTTTATAATTTAATTAATGAAATGTTTACTTGGCATCATTGGAAGTTTGTTTATACATGACCCACTTAAGTTCACCTAGATTAAGTAGGAAGATTGTATATAAATAAAACTTGTAACAATGATGTTACTAAGTAGCCTAGCTTATTTTAAATAAATAAAGACTAAGTCTTTCTTTCTTATTTAATAATAAGAAACTTTATAGAAAGAATAAACCTAGTGAATAGAAGAAAAATAAGCATGTTGTTTTGATAAGTTTGGTGAAGATTTTATTTATTTATTTATTTTAAATTGAAAAACTATGTTTAGGATAATCCTTGTAAATTTAACTTTGATATTAGATTATAGATGATAAGCTTTCTCAAGGTTAACCTTTAAACATAAGATTTTTTTTTGAAAATACAGATTTTACCTATAGGAGAAGGTATAGTTTGAACTGAAGGAAAATTAATCTCAGAGTATCCTCAAACATGTAGACATTCCTACTCTATTTTTAGATCTAAAAAATATATCATCCCTTGTGTTTTATAACACATTGATTGCCCCCACTTCAAAATAATAAAGTAAAAAATTAAAAGACAGATGGTGAAAGTAAATTCAAAATTTTGATTGCCCCCATCTTTTCCAAAAGAGACGATGAAAAGAAATTCATAAAATGATTTCCCTCATCTCAAACAAATTACTTAAATGAAGTGGTGAAAGGAAATTCAAATTAGGGTTTGCAGATAACTTCACCGAAGCTATGGAAGCAATATGATGTATGTCAAGGTTGATTCTACATATCTTTATCATTAATCT
>JZKD02S2235667.1:107864-133097 GCA_000966675.3 Picea glauca
CCTTTTTTCTTGTTAGAAAATTGCAACCTTCTCGGTTCATAACAAACCTGTGGATTAGCACAGAAAGTAGCTACAAATTTCAGTCTGTTCTGGATTTTCTTCCAAGCCCTGTTGTCGTTGTGGCCGGTTGCAAGAGCTTACTTTGTTGTTGTGGAGAATATGGAATTTACATATGCAATGCTGTGACCAAAACCTGAATAGAACTGCCTGAGCGTCCTGAACCTAAACATAGAATATTGGATTTCATTTCTCTAGCTTTCGATACGTGCGCTACATTGTGTACTCTCATCATGCGAAATAATTCTACAGTTGATAACGATACAGTGGTTGATATGTACGATTCCAAGACTGATAAATGGACTCAATTGGAGAAACCTGCGGGCGATTTAATTCGGCCTCGAAGAGAAGGGAGAAGTTTAGGATTATATATGTTAAATGGCTTAGGGTCATACTTTAGTTTAAGCGACTTCTTAATTTTACCGACTTACAGTGCTTAATACTTGTACATTCTGTAATCTAATAGAGTAGTAGATCTAACATCCATAATCTGAATGCATGGTTTCACACGACATAATAACACATTAGGGTTGTTGAATCAGTGTACTTCTTCAAAATGTCTACAAATTTGGGGATTCCATAAGTCAGTAATGAGAAGACTCCCAATAATATAGATTGTAACGGTTATGGCGGATGCAGTTCAAGTAATGCTCTGATATTCGAGACATCCCGAAAGAAGGATGTGGAGACTATGGAACTGTACCATTCAACATATCTGAATTTTTAGAATTCACTACTGAGCATGGCAGCAAGAACGATACTGGCACTTTATAAATTGATTCTCACTGTTGTGTTGTTGCCAATCAAGGTTAGAATCTGGCAGGTTGTGTCGAGCCGATGCAATAGGTTTGAATCTCAGAAAAATAAGGCATTCAGATGATTCTTATAGAGTGAGAGTTTAGATACTCAGAAGAATAAGGCATTCATTGAATGATTTTTGTAGAGTCACAGTTTAGATAACAGAGTACAAACGATTGCTCATTTGATCAGTTTTACGTAGTGAAAGGTTCCATGTACACAAAATCCAAACATTTCTCTTGATTTGATTTGATTTGGGAGAGAAATTTAACTTTGAAATTGTGTTTGATTGCTGAGATTGAATGAAGTATAATATAATTGGCTTGGATCACGAGTTTGGACTGAACTGAAAGTAGCTGGGAGGGACAAAAGTAGCTGGGAGGGACATTTCTTGAAAGTGTATATAGACATCAATGCCATAAATGGATTGGGACTTTGAAATCGTTTGGATATTGAGTATTAATATGTTCGTAAATGTTTTGATTGCACATTCATTGATGTTTGAGGAGATTACAGAGAGATGTCTCCTTTTGCTATTATTGTATTCTAATGAATTAATATGCTTGATTGCGT
Organism: Picea glauca; assembly: GCA_000966675.3. Classification (NCBI taxonomy): domain Eukaryota; kingdom Viridiplantae; phylum Streptophyta; class Pinopsida; order Pinales; family Pinaceae; genus Picea; species Picea glauca. Next base: position 109,293 of record JZKD02S2235667.1, read on the forward strand.
AGATGGGGTAATTCTAATTTGTGCTTAATTTGTAAGCCATTGAGATCAATCAAGGAATTTATAGATTGATTAATGGTTACTATGATGGCAGAGACTGTCTCGGGTTTTTGTAGATGTTTCCAGTCTCAATGCTAGAGTTAAGTGTGTTGGAAATGTGAGTCCACATATAAATTGCAGAGAATCATATAAATTGAGTACAAAATAATTGCTGAAAATATTAAAACAAAATAGCAAAATCACATTTAACAAGAGAGAAATGTCCACTGTTGGTATTTTTATTTAATCACATTCAACAAGACAGAAATTACAGAAATTTTAGGTTGTAAAACTTTGACAATGTGTGTCAAGGAAACATCCATGGGTACAAGGTATTAATATTTTTATTGTTTAGAGATAAAAGATTACAAAAGCAGGATTACAAAACTTGTCCATTTAGACTTAAGTATATATGTGTGGAACTTTTGCTTCTTACAAAATCCAAACTAAGGATGTATATGTCAAACTTTTGGTACCACAACTTTGGTTGTTTCTTAAAATCATAAGGGGATCTTTTTAATTTGCATACTAGCTCTTTCTTACCCTTTACTACAAATCCTTTAGGTTGTTTTATGTAGATTTATTTTTCTAATGAAAATTAATTTTTTAATAGGAGAAAAATCTCACCGAAGAAGTCCCCTTCGATTTGGGAATATCCTTTTGCTACTAGTCGAACTTCGAATTTCTCAACTTGACCTGCCGCGTTCATCATTTTTCTTGAATACCCACTCGCTACTAATGAGATTTCTTCCACTAGGTTACTCGACCAAATCCCACCTTAGATTCTTGTGTAAGGATTCCATCTCTTCGACCATGGAATCATTTCAAAGTTTACCCTCTGCCAAGTCAAATGCCTCCTTGATCGAATTGGGCTCTTCGTTAGTGATAGTTAACACAAATGCGAAATGGAAGTCAGGCAAACTGTACCTTTGTGTTGGTTTTCTTACTCTTTCAGACCTCCTTACAACTGAGATTGATTGTTCCACCTCTTCATTTGATTCAACGAACTTATTTGAATCATCTTCTTCGTTCCTAGTTCAAACCTTACATTCTCTAGATCTTTCTTTGTTTGAACCACTTCGGACTCGAAATTACCTCTTACTTCTTTGAAGACCACATCTCGACTATACATTGTTCTCAGTGACGCATGATCCTAGATCTTATATCTTTTCATTCCTTTTTTGTATCTAATGAAAATACACTTGACTACCTTCTTTTCCAACTTGCTCCTCTTTTTCTTTGGAACATACACAAATGCATCACGACCAAATACTTTGAAATCTGAAAGAAAAATCTTCTTTCAAAACCATACCTCATGCAGATTGATGAAGAAAATATATTCACCATAGATTTTGTAGTGTCGATTGTCTCTGCCTAGACTTCTTATGTGAGCGCAGCACCACTAAGCATGCTCCTTGTCTTGTACATCAATGTTATGTTCAGTTTTTTGGAAACTCCATTTTGTTGTGGAGTATATGGTGTGGTATTTTGGCATGCTATGTCACATTGCTTGCAAAACTACTCAAAATCATTTCCAGAGAATTCACCATAATTATCAGTTCTCGTCACTTTGATCTTCTTATCTGTCCAGTTTTCTACAAGAGATTTAAACTTTTTGAATTTCTCGAAAACCTTTCACTTATTCCTCATGAAATATATTCATGTATTTCTAGAAAATTCATCTATGAAGGAGATATAATATAGGGATCCACTAAGTGAAGGTACTATTATAGGGCCAAGTACATCACTATGAACCAATTCTAGAATCTCCTTTGCCCTTGTTGTTCCATATGAGAACCTTACCCAATTTTTTTCCATATATGCAATGTTCACAAAAAATGACTTCTAAATTACATTCAAGAAAAACTTCGACCATACTTTTATTGTACATAGCTTGAAGTCATCTTTCTCCAATGTGTCTCATTCTCTAGTTCCATAACATGATCGGATCGACTTGACGAATACTTGTTGAGGTAGTTTGAATCGACTCAGACCAAGATTAATCGAGTCGATTCAAAGTCAAGTTGATTTCTGGAACAACGATGTTGTTGCATCCAATCGGGCCTGCATTCCCTAACAGCTTGTATAGGGTTCCAATCTAAACTCTTTTCATTAAGACCATCGCACCCCTAACCATTTTGCACATATCCTTTTGAAATAGAGCGTGCACTCTTGCATCACTCATCTTGCTGACAGATATCAGGTTTTTTTTCAAATCCGAAATATGTAGCACTTCTGGAAGGGTTCTACTCCTCCCATCCTATAGTATTAGTCGGACTCTTCCTCATCAAACAATTTTGGTTGTCAGGTAATCCCCCCAAAACACATCTCCTCTTTCATATCTCTCATATTCACAGAACCATTCTCTGTGAGGTGTCATATGATAGGATTCTCTTGAATCGATCAACCAAACATTTTGATCTCACTGTGTACTAGTCGACGTTAAATACGCACTTCCACCCTTATGTGGAGTAGTATTTCTTTCAGTGAACTATTTTTCATTAGATCTTGTACTGAATTCTATCTTCTTCGACTAGTCTTTTTTATTATTTTCATATTTACCATATTTCCAACTTATTTTCGTGGACTGAACCATGAATTTATATCTACCCTTAGAATTAGACTTTCTATCAGAAAAATTTTCTTTACCAAATCATTTTACTTCTCACCATTAAGACATATTTGGTCAATCCTTCTATGTTCTTCTGTCTCATTTATTTTGACAATAGAGATGCAACCATGTACTCTAGCATTAATGTGGTTGAATTACTCCCTATAGTCATGACTAATCTATCCTATGAGATGGGAAAATAGCATAATAAGCTAATACATTTATCCTCCGTAGTGATTTTGATATCTACAGGAGATCATTGACTTAGAGTGTTGAACACATTTAAATGCTCAATGATCGAACTACCATCACTCATCCTAAAAAGATATAGTTTCTCTCTAAGGAACGACTTGTTTACTAGTCATTTATATTGGTACAAGCTCCCCAAATTGCCCCACAATTTCTTGGTCGATTTTTCACCTCAGATATTCAACAACACAAACTCTGCAAGACATAGTCGAATCATACTTCATTCCCTTCTTTCGAGTTTCTCCGATTCTTCCCTCGACATACCTATTAGAATGGTACCTTTACATATTTTTTTCCATTGTTCTTGATTTAAAAGGAAATCTTTAATTTTGAGCTTCCAAAGCTCAAAATTTTGGCCATTGAATTTTTTGATCTCTATTCTCGAAACAATTTCCATTTTTTTAAGCACAATTTCAAAGATATATGATTTACGACTCTTACTAGACCTAAGGTTTAGCTCAAATCCAAGATTGTCAAATTAAGCTCTGATACCACATGTTATAAAATATACTTCCATGCTGAACCTAATAGAAGAAAGGGAGACATATTTAAGCTATAAAATAAATGACAAAGAAAAACAAAGAGATTTTACCTTAGAAACCCAAATGAAAAAGCCGTCATTCCTTGATAATTTTACTCTCTTGTTTTTTTATTTAGTGAGAATAAAATTTACATGTCTTACATTGTTTTACACCTAAGACACAATCTATACCATGCCTTATTGTTTTAGACAAGAACAACCTTTGAGCTAATTCATTTTACATTTTCATGATCAACAACATTTTGCTAAAGATAAGCATGGATATCAACTAATACATACACAAACTAGCGATTAAATTCTAAATTATTATATCACACTTTATTTATAGTATTTACAATAGACATAACCCTAAATAAAGATGTCCAAAAACGGTTATATATCCATGCAGATCATTGGCTATAAATCCTACGAATTTTGGAATTCGATTATAGTCAAATTACAAGTCAACTACCTGTGGACCTACATTTGGTCTTTAGTCGATTTCCACATGACCTCATGTTTACCTCTTGTTGGCTGACATCTCATCTTGTTTTCGATCACTTCGACTTCAAATTTTCTCGGTCGATCACTTCGAACTTTGACTTTCTCTCTCAGTCGATCCACCTCGACTAAAATTTCACTGCAAAAAATATAACAACCCAACAATACAAATATTTGAGTGCAAATTATGGAAGATATTGTTGTTATTTGACATTGTTTAGTCCCTCTCCAGATGGAGAGTTGTCCATGTTGTGTATTGATCATCATAGTTTCTAACAAGGTAGAATTCCTCCTTGAGGGCATCCACAAAATCCACCCAAGTGGGTTTTGTCCTAAATGTTGTAGACTCATCTCCATCATGGCTCTCCCAGTAACTTTTCCACCAATATTTGGCATGGAGAAGGACCTTAAGTAGTGCAAAAGTGATATTTTCGATGTTCAATTTTTTTTTAATAGAGTAATATCCCTCTAACATATCTAACCATTTATCCAAAGCATGCCCATCTGTATTTCCTTCAAATAAATAAATTTTGAAGTTAACTTGTACCTTGAAGGGTTTCGTACCTCTGAAATGGTTGCTTGTTGAATATGTCTTGGTTTGTGTTGTTAGTTGTTGAAGGATTTGGGAGAAATTTTCCATCATCTCATTGCTCTGTCGCATGAGGGTTTCTTCAAGCAAAATTTTGATAGGATTTCATTCTCCATCATATCTCTTTTCATCCACCGTGGGAATCTATTTTGGCCAAAAAGAGTGGATTTTCCAAAAAAAATTAGTTTTAGACCCAACTCTCTATACTTTGACCTCGTCAAAGACATGAATTGAGAAACAACAAAGAGCAGATTTCTTTGATACCATTGATTTGGATTGTATAGGGGAGGAAATTAAAGGAAAAAATATGAATGGAAGCACACTAATAAAAAAATATTGTAGGGATCACATTACTATAGTGAGAATTAAATTCTATTAACAAATGAAATAGCATAAGACCATGAAATGAAAAGCAATACAAACTAGCTAGAATGGTGGTAGCATATCTCCGGAGAGAGAGGTGTTAGCTAGGATCATTCACAAGAATACATTACAAGACGCTGAAATGATCTTTTAACATAAAGTAATAAATGTTAAGAGGCAAAAATTGTAAAGATACAAAACCCTAACCCTGGGAGACGAAGTGCCAAAAGGGTTGCGGGCCTCAAGGTGGCTAGTTGAAACATCAACTTCCTGGGGGCATAAATTTTTCATACAATCTTTGTTTGGGGCTTATATTATCTTGTTGGAAATATCTAAATGAGAAGTAAAATTGTTGGGCTTAGGAATGTGATGCTAACGTTAGACCTTGAATGACCAAAAAACATCGTTAGACCGAAAGCAACCTGCAACTGATCAGCCAAAATCTCCTGAGGTTCTTCCCCCCAAGACGTCCAAAGCTCATAAGATTACCCTTGATTTTGATTTTGAAGGAGCTTTGTCGAAGATGCATGTGAATGTTCCCTTAAAATAAGCAATTAATATCCCTTCTATTAAAGAACACTTCAATACCTTCTTTCCGGGAACGACTGAGCCTATGGACCCCCCGATTATGCTGCAAGCTAACCATTTCAGGATCCAGTATGGTGAAAATCCACCTTTCTTTATGACTCTTATGATGAACAATAAATACCTTAACAATTGCATGCTGGATATAGGTGTTGGTGCAAACATGATGTCTCTTAAAGTCATGCAACAAATGGGCCTAAAGGTAACCAGGCCTTACAGAAATGTGCGTGGATTCGAATCCAAAGCAATACCCACACATGGTGTAGTTGAAAATGTCGAAGTGCAGTTGAAAGAATTCCCTGAAAAGACCATTCACATAGATATTATAGTTGGCGATGTCCCGGATGTGTGAGGAATGTTGTTTTCTAGGAAGTTTGGTGCGATGATAGGCGGGTCCCTTGAAATGGATCTCACCTTTTTGCGGTTGCCTTTGAAAGATGGAACCACTGGACGTTTACTCAATGTGTTGATAACTGGAAACCATGTACAAGATGTCGTTCCTTCTATAAATGAAGCGCAGAAAGATGTGATACAAACTCTTCAAGAATATTCTCCAGAAGATATGCCATTCGCTACAGAAGAAGACCTTGACCAGATTGAGTGGCCCAAGAAAGAGAAATATCAGCAACTCCTATATCAGTTTCAGAACAAAGAGGTAGGGACGATGAATATACTAAAAAGACAAAAGGATGAAGAAGACATGCAAATCCATTCGTCCCAACAGGAAGTCATTACACCAGAAGCCCACCCAACTCCCTCAGTACAGTACGCCAGGGTTGTTCAAGGAACAACCAAACACAAGATCCAAAAATACAAGGAAGGGGAGTTGGTATGGATGTGGAATACTCAGAAAGGATAGCCAACTAATGTAAAAGGAAGTACACAATCGTGGCTCGGACCTTTCAAGGTTGGGATGGAATCAGTGGACAACTCGTAGTACTTGTCCACCTTGGAAGGAAGAAGGCGCCCATTACCCATCAACGGACGCCTCCTCAAACCCCACCAAGGTGGTGGGACATGACTGTACAGGTAAGTATGAGTACGTAGGCATTTTCTGTGTATTATACCATCTGCATTTCATGTTTGTTTCCTCATATGCATTTTGATTGCTTTATTTCATATGTATACATGTTATATTTTGCGGGGTGGAAATACCACCCCACCTTTGTTGCTGATGCATCTCTTCGAATGTGAGCAGGTCTACAGGTTTATGCCAAAGATGTTGAGGTTCTCATGCTCTCTACGGTGATCACATGTCCCCGAGTTGGAGCCAGATGTTATCCCCGTTTTCTAGGGATAACTAGGAGATCATGTCTTGAGGCCCATAGGTCCTAGACATGGTGTACCGAGAGCAGGATTGACCTTAGCATGGCCCTGGAGGGCCCATCCTTCTTCTTCTTCGCCAGAATTGTCCTGTCAGCAGCAACAACATCCATCACCATCGAATTGGACTTGCATCAGAGAAGACTCTTGGTCCATGAGGTAATTGGTCCAGGTATCATGGTATGTGTCATGTTTGATCGTTATAACTTTCAGATATATGCATCAGGTTCCTTACATTTCTGACAACTGCTTAGATCTTACACTAACCCACTTGACCATTGTTGGGGGGCTTAACGGGGTGCCCTAGCAAGCTTGTATCCATGGTTTTTGGTTATCCACCAGGGGGGATTTGAAGAGCCATCGTCCGCTCCCACCATATTATCATTTTACATCTTCTCTCCCATACATCCATCCCATTCCCCTAGTCCGAGCATTAGGATGACCTATTTGAGGGGTTATACTTTGTCCTCTGGGAAGAAGGGGGTAAAGGCCCAGGAGGTAAAAGCAGTTGATAAAAGGTAAAATCCATATGAAATAAAACCTAGAGATGCCTCGCCCACGGATCCCCGAGAAGGCAATAAAAGGCCTCTCGATAAGAATAGAAAGGGACCTGAAGAAAAATAATAAAACAAGACCTAACCTAGAGGATGGGAGGTCTCATCACGAGCCGGCCCATTATGTTCATAGGTATTTAGCAGTATGACATTGCCATTATCTAGTCACCACGCCAGGGCAATGACCCTTGGTTGCATGGCCAAGGGAAAGGGGGTCTCATCACGAGCTAGACTTATCATTTCTGCGAAAATACTAGTGGGTAACACTGTCAGCTTTGGTCACCATGCCAAGGCAGTGTCCTCTAGTCAGACCTTGAAGTAAAAAAGAAAGAAAAAGTAATAAGGAAAGAATAAAGGCAATAAGGGGCTTGGAAAAAACTGCATCCATGACAGGTACAGCTCGACTCCTACAAAGGCACCCACGGACAATACCTACCCTTGGTCTTCACTATGACTGGACATCCTTAGACCATACCACCTCATGCTACATGGCTTGATTGATGTCCTTTGGAAACTTTCCTCTTCTTATGAATACTGGCCCAATAGGTTACCTTGTCCTTTTCTTCAGCTTTGTATAGTAGATCAGTGTAATATCTTTGAGCTATTGGAGGATATGCTAGGGATTTTATGCATGTATTTGATAAATTTAATGATGAAATATGATTGACATTGCTATGATCCTGAGGAATAATGAGACCATGGTGGGCGAAGTTTTTGATGTGCAGGACCATGCCCGATGGACATGTACCAGTGGACTGGTACACATGGGGAGATGATTAGCTCGGACCTCCATGGGGCTGAAGAGCTCATCAGATGGTTGTTGGGATGGCAGAGATTGGACAGTATTGTGATAAGCCTTTGTACATGAAGAAAGAAGGACGTTCCACCAGGACACTTTGGCTGAGCCCGGCCTAGGGGGGATCACCCACTTCAAATGGAACGTTTTCCTCTTGATGGACAGGACGTCACCTAGGAGAGCTGGATGTTACCTTTAGTGTGTGGCAGTGCGATGAGGTTACTAGCACGTGTGGCAGCTTGGAGGAGCCCTAAAGGGGCTAACGTCTGACTTCTAGATGCTGGATATGCCCAAAAGGGGCCAACGTCTCCCTAAGAAGGGCTTGACGTCCCACATTTTTCTCATTTTATGTCATTTATCTAGCAGTTAATGTAAAAATAGTGTAAATTTTGTAGTCATCCTTATCAATTGTTTTAATGACCTATTTTGTAATTTAAAGGTCATGGATTGATATATATTGAGGATGTTTTTGCCTCATTTGAATATAACACAACTCACTCTCTTGTGAGATCTCAATACTTGCGCCCTAGTTTGGCATTTTTGGTGTTTTAAAGTGAGGCGCTACTCTTGGAGGAGGATTTCTCTTAGCATTTATGGCATTTCTCTCATGGAAGGTTTACAACTAGGGTTTGCATGTGCTTTTCTTCATGATATGTAAGTGTTTTTCCTACAAAACTTCTTGATTGAATGGTTGTAGGTTAGTATTCTTGCATTTGCTTATAAATTGTTGATTTTAAAACCGTAGGTAGAAAGCACACAAATAGGTCATTGCTATATGTCCCCATGTTGAGAAATAGTTTTCAGCCATTGAAAGAAGAAGATACAGCCTAGCCATTGCTACACTTTTCATTATTTTTTCTGAGCTAGCGTTGAATTTATAGGTTGAAAAGAGGAGACGTCCTAGGCCTAGTTGGACTACACCTAGGGTTTCACCTTCTAGGGTTAGAAAGACTTGCCTTTGCAACACTTTCTCCCTTAAATTTATACTTTGAGCTAGCCGTTTTGCCAAGTGTATTTAGAGAAGGAGGAAGGAGCACGAGGCCTAGATTAAGAAACACCGGAGTGAGCCTCCTTCCCCTAGGGTTTTGATTCTAAGGCCCTGCCATTGAAGCACCTTAGAACTGTACCTTCCAGTCTCTACATTTTAATCCTCCCGAGACTTTGTGCCCTTGCTTTTGACTCCATTTACCCTAAAGCACTGGTAATATCTCCAACGTTGAGTTTCTAGTGTACAACACCATCTTTCAAACTTTAAATTTTTTGAAACCCTAACTAACCCTAACACTGCTAACCTAAGTTGATGTCTTAGTTGACGCAGCAAGCCTTTTGATTAATAATAAGCAATTAAATGATGACGTCAAGAATTTACTAAACAAATCATTGATTGGATATACTGTAGGCTCGGTCATTTTGGTAGATATTGATGAATTGGTGATCTCTCATAGGCTAATTAGCAGAACGTTGACTTCATCTTATATATTACATTGCTTATTGAATGAAATCAGATAGTTAAGAAGTACTAACCCTTTTAGTTATAGCCTACAAATATACATATTGTGTTATTATTGTCTTGTTCCGGGCAGGTGTTTTCAACAGGGACTTCACTTCTTCATTGGCTGATTAGCCAGACTATCTGATACTGGTGGTAGCCTGCGAGGAGGGAAATCTTAACACTTGACCTTGTATCCATTGCCTCCTCAAACCCCAGGTTATCGGGGACGTCTCCCTTGGGCTAACTTCCCTAAACAGAAAGAACCTCCCCAGTGAGGTGACATTGGGTGGGGAAGGTTCCTATTACACCAGTTTGTCCTCTATCCTATAGCCTGTGACCTAAAATACAAACAGTGCGATAACATTTTGGCACCGTTGTCGGGGAACACTGAGTCAATTTTCCTCAACGACAAATCTTTTGGTAAGCCTTGCCTCAAAGACCTTTCTCTTACAAGCTTCCCTGGTGACTCCACTAAGACTTTATTCCCCTATTCTTTTATAGTTTCAGGAAAACTATCTGGCGACTCCACAAACCAAAAGGAGATTCAATAATCCTCCTTTAGCTTTCAGAAGGAAGCCTCCTGCAAATTCACCTATTGTCAAGTCACTTTTTGGAAAGAGACTTCCTTTAAACATGCCTACTTCTCATACCGGTACTACAAACCCAGTCAACAATCAGAGACAATGGTCATCTACTTTGTTCAAGCCATTAGACATGTCAGTCATACCTTGCTACCCTAGGCAAATGCCACCCAAATATGATAAGTGGTTGCCTAAGTTTACCGGCACTAATGCTACTAGTGCCGAAGAGCATATGAGTAACTTCTGGGCATTTTTTCAGCTTCACCCCATTAGTGATGATGCTGAGGACTTGGTTATGAAGTTATTCTCTGCTACCCTCTATGATGTTGCAAGACGTTGGTATCTTGGCCTGCCTGATGGAAGCGTCAAAACCATGGATAGACTTGAGAAAATCTTCCTCATAAGGTGGAGTATCAAAGAAGACCTGAACATGCTGCTCACCCGAATAAATAGCCTTGCCAAGCATGAGAATGAATCCATTCGGTAATTTCATACCAGGTTCGAAGCATTACTCCAACGAATTCTCCCAAGCCACCATCCGAAAGATGATTATCTTGTTCACATTTATACTAGATCTTTCCGTGGCCAATTAGGGTATCTTCTTAGAGACAAAGACCCTCAATCCATTCAAGAAGCCCAAGAGCTCGCAACCAAGATTGAAGGAAATCTCCTTTCATCCAAGATTGATCCCTTTGCTAACCCTAGGGGGAGAATAGACGCCAAGCAGAAAGTGGTACACAATGTTGAGCCTACTTCGGATCTTTGCACCAGTATCAATAAGCTACAAGTTTCAATGAATAACATCATGAAGAATCAAGAAGAAATGATGAACCAGATCGTTAGACTTGAAAAGTCCCAGACCCAGGCACCTAGACCTCCATTCAAAGGGCCATTCTAGAAAGGGAACCAAAACTACAAGCCGAAGAATGAAAATGAAGTCCCAAATACTCTGGCCCCTGCAAATGTTGTTGATGAAAATCCCTGGTGTCTGGAATGTAGCGAAGCACATTGGGAGAATGAGTGTCCTTATAATGCCATCCAACAACGAGTCAACAATTTTGACTGCTTTTCGATCTTTCCTCAAATAAATATAACTGATATAGAACATCAACAAGCCCTAAAGGAAGCAGCTAGAGCAGCAAGACTAGCAATAATTAACAACTTGGACCAGGAGTCACGAGAAAAGATTAAAAAGAAAGAAGTCCAAGTATACCGGAGAAAGAACCCAAAGCAACCTGCAACTGATTAGCCAAAATCTCCTGAGGTTCTTCCTCCCAAGACATCCAAAGCTAATAAGATTACCCTTGATTTTGATTTTGAAGGAGCTTTGTTGAAGATGCATGTGAATGTTCCCTTAAAAGAAGCAATTAAGATACCTTTTATTAAAGAACGCTTCAATACCTTCTTTTTGGGAATGGTTGAGCCTATCGACCCCCCGATTATGCTGCAAGCTAACCATTTTAGGAAACAATATGGTGAAAATCCACCTTTCTTCATGACTCTTATGATGAACAATAAATACCTTCAAAATTGCATGTTGGATACAGGTGCTAGTGCAAACATGATGTCTCTTAAAGTCATGCAACAAATGGGCTTGAAGGTAACCAGGCCTTACAGAAATGTGTCCAAAGCAATACCCACACATGGTGTAGTTGAAAATGTCGAAGTGCAGTTGAAAGAATTCCCTGAAAAGACAATTCACATAGATATTATAGTTGTTGATGTCCCGGATGTGTGGGGAATTTTGTTGTCTAGGAAGTTTGGTGTGATGATAAGCGGGTCCCTTGAAATGGATCTCACCTTTTTGTGGTTGCCTTTGAAAGATGGAACAATTGGACATTTACTCAATGTGCCAATAACTAGAAACCATGTACAAGATGTTGTTCCTTCTGTAAATTAAGCGCAGAAAGATGTGATACAAACTCTTCAAGAATATTCTCTAGAAGATATGACATTCGCTACAGAGGAAGAACTTGACCAGATTGAGTGGCCCAAGAAAGAGGAATATCAGCAACTCCTAGATCAGTTTCAGAACAAAGAGGTAGGGACGGTGAAGATACTAAAAAGACAAAAGGATGAAGAAGACGTGCAAATCCATCCGTCCCAACAGGAAGTCTTTACACCAAAATCCCACCCACCTCCCTCAGTACAGTACACCAGGGTTGTTCAAAGAACAACCAAACACAAGATCCGAAAATACAAGGAAGGGGAGTTGGTATGGATGTGGGATACTCAGAAAGGAGAGACAACTAATGTAAAAGGAAGTACACAATCATGGCTCGGACCTTTCAAGGTGGGGATGCAAGCAATGGACAACTAGTACTACTTGTCCACCTTGGAAGAAAGAAGGCACCCATTACCCATCAGCGGACGCCTCCTCAAACCCCACCAAGGTGGTGGGACATGACTGTACAGTTAAGTATGAGTAGGTAGGCATTTTTTGTGTATTATACCATCTGCATTTCATGTTTGTTTCCTCATATGCATTTTGATTTCTTTATTTCATATGTATACATGTTATATTTTGTAGGGTGGAAATACCACCCCACCTTTGTTGCTGATGCATCTCTTCGAGTGTGAGCAGGTCTGCAGGTTTATGCCAGATATGCTAAGGTTCTCATGTGCTCTATGGTGAGCACATGTACCTGAGTTGGAGCCAGATGTTATCCCCATTTTCTAGGGATAACTAGGAGATCATGTCTCGTGGCCCACATGTCCTAGACATGGTGTACCGAGAGAAGGATTGACCTGAGCATGGCCCTGGAGGGCCCATTCTTCTTCTTCTTCGCTAGAATTGTCCTGTCAGCAGCATCAACATCCATCACCATCGGCTTGGACTTGCATCAGAGAAGACTCTTTCTCCATGAGGTAATTGGTCCAGGTATCATGGTATGTGTCATGTTTGATCGTTATAACTTTCAGATATATGCATCAGGTTTCTTACATTTCTGACAACTGCTTGGATCTTACACTAACCCACTTGACCATTGTTGGGGGGATTAATGGGGTGCCCTAGCAAGCTTGTATCCATGGGTTTTGGTTAGCCACAAGGGGGGATTTGAAGAGAGATCGTCCCCTCCCACCATATTATCATTTTACATCTTATCTCCCATACATCCATCCCATTCCCCTAGTCCGGGAATTAGGATGACCTATTTGAGGGGTTATACTTTGTCCTGTGGGAAGAAGGGGCTAAAGGCCCAGGAGGTAAAAGGAGATGGTAAAAGGTAAAATCCATATGAAACAAAACCTAGAGATGCCTCGCCCAGGGATCACCGAGAAGGCAATAAAAGGCCTCTCGATAAGAAACAAAAGGGACCCGAAGAAAAATAAAAAAACAAGACCTAACCAAGAGGATGGGAGGTATCATCACGAGCCGGCTCATTATGTTCATAGGTATTTAGCAGTATGACGCTGCCATTATCTGGTCACCATGCCAGGTCACTGACCCTTGGTTGCATGGCCAAGGGAAAGGGGGTCTCATCACGATCCAGCCTTATCATTTCTGCGAAAATACTAGTGGGTAACACTGTCAGCTCTGGTCACCATGCCAAGGCAGTGTCCTCTGGTCAGACCTTGAAGTAAAAAAAAAAGAAAAAGTAATAAGGAAAGAATAAAGGCAATAAGGGCCTTCGAAAAAACTGCATCCATGACGGGTACAGCTCGCCTCCTACAAAGGCACCCACGGACAATACCTACCCTTGGTCTTCACTATGACTGGACATCCTTAGACCATACCACCTCATGCTACATGGCTTGAATGATGTCCTTTGGAAACTTTCCTCTTCTTATGAATACTGGCCCAATAGGTTACCTTGTCCTTTTCTTCAGCTTTGTATAGTAGATTAGTGTAGTATCTTTGAGCTATTGGAGGATATGCTAGGGATTTTATGCATGTATTTGATAAATTTAATGATGAAATATGATTGACATTGCTATGATCCCGAGGACTAATGAGCCCATGGAGGGAGAAGTTTTTGATGTGTAGGACCATGCCCGATGGACAGGTACCAGTGGACCGGTACACATGGGGAGATGATTAGCTCGGACCTCCATGGGGTTGAAGAGCCCATCAGATGGTTGTTGGGATGACAGAGACTGGACAGTGTTGTGATAAGCCTTTACACATGAAGAAAGAAGGATGTTCCACCAGGACACTTTGGTTGAGCCCGACCTAGGGGGGATCACCCACTTCAGATGGAACGTTTTCCTCTTGATGGACAGGACGTCACCTAGGAGAGATGGACGTTACCTTGAGCGTGTGGTAGTGTGATGAGGTTACTAGCACGTGTGGCAGCTTGGAGGAGCCCTAAAGGGGCTAACGTCTGACTTATGGATGTTGGATATGCCCAAAAGGGGCCAACGTCTCCCTCAGAAGGGCTTGACGTCCCACCTTTTGCTCATTTTATGTCCTTTATCTAGTAGTTAATGTAAAAATAGTGTAAATTTTGTAGTCATCCTTGTCGGTTGTTTTAATGACCTATTTTGTAATTTAAAGGTCATGGATTGATATATATTGAGGATGTTTTTCCCTCATTTGAATATAACACAACTCACTCTCTTGTGAGATCTCAATACTTGCGCCCTAGTTTGGCATTTTTGGTGTTTTAAAGTGAGGCGCTACTCTTGGAGGAGGATTTCTCTTAGCATTTATGGCATTTCTCACATGGAAGGTTTACAACTAGGGTTTGCATGTGCTTTTCTTCATGATATGTAAGTGTTTTTCCTACAAAACTTCTTGATTGAATGGTTGTAGGTTAGTATTATTTCATTTGCTTATAAGTTGCTGATTTTAAAACCCTAGGTAGCAAGCACACAAGTAGGTCATTTCTATATGTCCCCATGTTGAGAAATAGTTTTCAGCCATTGAAAGAAGAAGAAATAGCCTAGCAGTTGCTACACTTTTCATTCTTTTTTTTGAGCTAGCATTGAATTTATAGGTTGAAAAGAGGAGACGTCCTAGGCCTAGTTGCACTACACCTAGGGTTTCACCTTCTAGGGTTAGAAAGCCTTACCTTTGCAACACATTCTCCCTTAAATTTAAACTTTGAGTTAGCCATTTTGCCAAATGTATTTAGAGAAGGAGGAAGGAGCACGAGGCCTTGCTTAAGAAACATCGGAGTTAGCCTCCTTCCCCTAGGGTTTTGATTCTAGGCCCTGCCATTGCAACACGTTAGAACCCTACCTTCCAGTCTCTAAGTTTTAATCCTCTCGAGACTTTTTTCCCTTGCTTTTGACTCCATTTACCCTAAGGCACTGGTTATATCTCCAACGTTGAGTTTCTAGTGTACAAAACCATCTTTCAAACTTTAAATTTTTTGAAACCCTAACTAACCCTAACACTGCTAACCTAAGCTAATGTCTTAGTTGACACAACAAGCCTTTTGTCTACTAATAAGCAATTAAATGATGATGTCAAACATTTACTAAACAAATCGTTGATTGGATATACTGTAGGCTCAGTCATTTTGGTAGATATTGATGAATTGGTGATCTCTCATAGGCTAATTAGCAGAACGTTGACTTCATCTTATCTATTACATTGTTTATTGAATGAAATCAGATAGTTAAGAAGTACTAACCCTTTGAGTTATAGCCTGCAAATATACATATTGTGTTATTATTGTCTTGTTTCGGGAAGGTGTTTTCAACAGGGACTTCACTTCTTCATTGGTTGATCAGCCGGACTATCTGATACTGGTGGTAACCTGCGAGGAGGGAAATATTAACACTTGACCTTGTATCCATTGCCTCCTTAAACCCTAGGTTACCGGGGACGTCTCCCCTGGGCTAACTTCCCTAAACAGAAAGAACCTCCCCATAGAGGTGACATTGGGTGGGGAAGGTTCCTGTTACGCCAGTTTGTCCTCTATCCTATAGCCTGTGACCTAAAATACAAATTGCGTGATAACATTTTGGCGCCGTTGCCGGGGAACACTGGGTGAATTTTCCTCAACAACAAATATTTTGGTAAGCCTTGCCTCAAAGACCTTTCTCTTACAATCTTACCTGGCGACTCCACTAAGAATTTATTCCCCTATTCTTTGATATTTTCAGGAAAACTATCTGGCAACTCCACAAGCCAAAAGGAGATTCAATAATCCTCCTTTAGCTTTCAGAAGGAAGCCTCGTGCAAATTCACTTATTGTCAAGTCACTTTTTGGAAAGAGACTTCCTTTAAACATGTCTACTTCTAAGACCGGTACTACAAACCCAGACAACAATCAGAGACAATGGTCATCTACTTTGTTCAAGCCATTAGACATGTCAGCCATACCTGGCTACCCTAGGCAAATGCCACCCAAATATGAAAAGTGGTTGCCTAAGTTTACCGACACTGATGCTACTAGTGCTGAAGAGCATATGAGTAACTTCAGGGCATTTTTTCAGCTTCACCCCATTAGTGATGATGCTGAGGACTTGGTTATGAAGTTATTATCTGCTACCCTTTATGATGCTCCAAGACGTTGGTATCTTGGCCTTCCTAATGAAAGCATCAAAACCATGGATAGACTTGAGAAAATCTTTCTCAGAAGGAGGAGTATCAAAGAAGACCCGAATATGTTTCTCACCTGACTAAATAGCCTTGCCAAGCATGAGAATGAATCCATTTGGGAATTTCATACCAGGTTCGAAGCATTACTCCAACGAATTCTCCCAAGCCACTATCCGAATGATGATTATCTTGTTCACATTTATACTAGATCTTTCAGTGGCCAATTAGGGTATCTTCTTAGAGACAAAGACCCTCAATGCATTCAAGAAGCCCAAGAGATCGCAACCAAGATTGAAGGAAATCTCCTTTCATCCAAGATTGAGCCCTTTGCTAACCCTAGGGGAAGAATAGATTCCAAGAAGAAAGTGGTACACAATGCTGAGCCTACTTCGGATCTATGCACCAGTATCAGTAAGCTACAAGCTTCAATGAATAGCATCATGAAGAATCAAGAAGAAATGATGAACCAGATCGTTAGACTTGAAAAGTCCCAGACCCATGCTCCTAGACCTCCATTCAAAGGGCCACTCCAGAAAAGGAACCAAACCTACAAGCCGAAGAATGAAAATGAAGTCCCAAATACTCTGGCCCCTGCAAATGTTGTTGATGAAAATCGCTGGTGTCTGGAATGTAGCAAAGCACATTGGGAGAATGAGTGTCCTTATAATGCCAGCCAGCAACAAGTCAACAATTTTGACTATTTTTCGAGCTTTCCTCAAATAAATATAACTGATATAGAACATCAACAAGCCCTAAAGGAAGCAGCCAGAGCAGCAAGACTAGAAATAAATAACAACTTGGACCGGGAGTCACGAGAAAAGCTTAAAAAGCAAGAAGTCCAAGTTTACCAAAGAAAGAACCCAAAGCAACCTGCAACTGATTAGCCAAAATCTCTTGAGGTTCTTCCTCCCAAGACGGCCAAAGCTGATAAGATTACCCTTGATTTTGATTTCGAAGGAGCTTTGTCGAATATGTATGTGAATGTTCCCTTAAAAGAAGCAATTAATATCCCTTCTATTAAAGAACACTTCAATACCTTCTTTTCAAGAACAGTTGTGCCTATGGACCCCCCGATTATGCTGCAAGTTGACCATTTCAGGATCCAGTATGGTGAAAATCCACCTTTCTTCATGACTCTTTTCATGAACAATAAATACCTTAACAATTGCATGTTGGATATAGGTGTTGGTGCAAACATGATGTCTCTTAAAGTCATGCAACAAATGGGCCTGAAGGTAACCAGGACTTACAGAAATGTGTGTGGATTTGAATCCAAAGAAATACCCACACATGGTGTAGCTGAAAATGTCGAAGTGCAGTTGAAAGAATTCCCTGAAAAGACCATTCACATAGATATTATAGTTGTCGATGTCCCGGATGTCTGGGGAATGTTGTTGTCTAGGAAGTTTGGTGCGATGATAGGCGGGTCCCTTGAAATGGATCTCACCTTTTTGCGGTTGCCTTTGAAAGATGGAACCACTGGACGTTTACTCAATGTGCCGATAACTAGAAACCATGTAAAAGATGTCGTTCCTTCTGTAAATGAAGCGCATAAAGATGTGATACAAACTCTTCAAGAATATTCTCCAGAAGATATGCCATTCGCTACAGAAGAAGACCTTGACCAGATTGAGTGGCCCAAGAAAGAGAAATATCAGCAACTCCTATATCAGTTTCAGAAAAAAGAGGTAGGGATAGTGAATATACTAAAAAGACAAAAGGATGAAGAAGATGTGCAAATCCATCCGTCCCAACAGAAAGTCTTTACACCAGAAGCCCACCCACCTCCCTCAGTACAGTACACCAGGGTTGTTCAAGGAACAACCAAACACAAGATCCGAAAATACAAGGAAGCGGAGTTGGTATGGATGTGGAATACTCAGAAATGAGAGCCAACTAATGTAAAAGGAAGTACACAATCGTGGCTCGGACCTTTCAAGGTCGGGATGGAATCAGTGGACAACTTGTACTACTTGTGCACCTTGGAAGGAAGAAGGCACCCATTACCCATCAGCGGATGCCTCCTCAAACCCCACCAAGGTGGTGGGACATGAATGTATAGGTAAGTATGAGTAGGTAGGCATTTTCTGTGTATTATACCATCTGCATTTCATGTTTGTTTCCTCATATGCATTTTGATTGCTTTATTTCATATGTATACATGTTATATTTTGCAGGGTGGCAATACCACCCCACCTTTGTTGTTGATGCATCTCTTCGAATGTGAGCAGGTCTGCAGGTTTATGCTAGAGATGCTGAGGTTCTCATGCGCTCTACGGTGAGCACATGTCCTCGAGTTGGAGCCAGATGTTATCCCCGTTTTCTAGGGATAACTAGGAGATCATGTCTCGAGGCCCACAGGTCCTAGACATGGTGTACCGTAAGCAAGATTGACCTGAGCATGGCCTTGGAGGGCCCATCCTTCTTCTTCTTCACCAGAATTGTTCGGTCTGCAGTAGCAACATCCATCACCATCGGCTTGGACTTGAATCAGAGAAGACTCTTGGTCCATGAGGTAATTGGTCCAGGTATCATGGTATGTGTCATGTTTGATCGTTATAACTTTCAGATATTAGCATCAGGTTCCTTACATTTCTGACAACTGCTTGGATCTTACACTAACCCACTTGACCATTATTGGGGGAATTAACGGGGTGCCCTATCAAGCTTGTATCCATGGGTTTTGGTTATGCACCAGGGGGGATTTGAAGAGCCATCGTCCGCTCCCACCATATTATCATTTTACATCTTATCTCCCATACATCCATCCCATTCCCCTAGTCCGGGCATTAGGATGACCTATTTGAGGGGTTATACTTTGTCCTCTGGGAAGAAGGGGCTAAAGGCCCAGGAGGTAAAAGCAGCTGGTAAAAGGTAAAATCCATATGAAATAAAACCTAGAGATGCCTCGCCCACGGATCCCCGAGAAGGCAATAAAAGGCCTCTCGATAAGAAACAAAAGGGACCTGAAGAAAAATAATAAAACAAGACCTAACCAAGAAGATGGGAGGTCTCATCACGAGCCGACCCATTATGTTCATAGGTATTTAGCAGTAAGACGTTGCCATTATCTGGTCACCATGCTAGGGCAATGACTCTTGGTTGGATGGCCAAGGGAAAGGGGGTCTCATCACGAGCCAGCCTTATCATTTCTGCAAAAATACTAGTGGGTAACACTGTCAGCTCTGGTCACCATGCCAAGGCAGTGTCCTCTGGTCAGACCTTGAACGAAAAAAGAAAGAAAAAGTAATAAGGAAAGAATAAAGGCAATAAGGGGCTTGGAAAAAACTACATCCATGACAGGTACAGCTCGCCTCCTACAAAGGCACCCACGGATAATACCTACCCTTGGTCTTCACTATGACTGGACATCCTTGGACCATACCACCTCATGCTACATCGCTTGAATGATGTCCTTTGGAAACTTTCCACTTCTTATGAATACTGGCCCAATAGGTTACCTTGTCCTTTTCTTCAGCTTTGTATAGTAGATCAGTGTTGTATCTTTGAGCTATTGGAGGATATGCTAGGGATTTTATGCATGTATTTGATAAATTTAATGATGAAATATGATTAACATTGCTATTATCCGGAGGACTAATGAGCCACGGAGGGCGAAGTTTTTGATGTGCAGGACCATGCCCGATGGACAGGTACAAGTGGACCGGTACACATGGCGAGATGATTAGATCGGACCTCCATGGGGATGAAGAGCCCATCAGATGGTTGTTGGGATGACAGAGACTGGACAGTGTTGTGATAAGCCTTTGCACATGAAGAAAGAAGGACATTCCACCAGGACACTTTGGTTGAGCCCGACCTAGGGGGGATCACCCACTTCAGATGGAATGTTTTCCTCTTGATGGACAGGAGGTCACCTAGTAGAGATGAACGTTACCTTGAACGTGTGGCAATGTGATGAGGTTACTAGCACGTGTGGCAGCTTGGAGGAGCCCTAAAGGGGCTAACGTATGACTTATGGATGCTGGATATGCCCAAAAGGGGCCAACGTCTCCCTCAGAAGGGCTTGACGTCCCACCTTTTGCTCATTTTATGTAATTTATCTATTAGTTAATGTAAAAATAGTGTCAATTTTGTAGTCATCCTTGTCGGCTATTTTAATGACCTATTTTGTAATTTAAAGGTCATGGATTGATATAAATTGAGGATGTTTTTCCCTCATTTGAATATAACACAACTCACTCTCTTGTGAGATCTCAATACTTGCGCCCTAGTTTGGCATTTTTGGTGTTTTAAAGTGAGGCGTTAATCTTGGAGGAGGATTTCTCTTAGCATTTATGGCATTTCTCTAATGGAAGGTTTACAACTAGGGTTTGCATGTGCTTTTCTTCATGATATGTAAGCGTTTTTCCTGCAAAACTTCTTGATTGAATGGTTGTAGGTTAGTATTCTTGCATTTGCTTATAAATTTCTGATTTTAAAACCCTAGGTAGCAAGCACACAAGTAGGTCATTGCTATATATCCCCATGTTGAGAAATAGTTTTCAGCCATTGAAAGAAGAAGATATAGCCTAGCAGTTGCTACACTTTTCATTCTTTTTTCTGAGCTAGCGTTGAATTTATAGGTTGAAAAGAGGAGACGTCCTAGGCCTAGTTGGACTACACCTAGGGTTTCACCTTCTAGGGTTAGAAAGCCTCACCTTTGCAACACTTTCTCCCTTAAATTTATACTTTGAGCTAGTCGTTTTGCCAAGTGTATTTAGAGAAGGAGGAAGGAGCACGAGGCCTTGCTTAATAAACACCGGAGTGAGCCTCCTTCCCCTAGGGTTTTGATTCTAGGGCACTGCCATTGAAACACGTTATAACCCTACCTTCCAGTCTCTAAGTTTTAATCCTCCCGAGACTTTGTTCCCTTGCTTTTGACTCCATTTACCCTAAGGCACTGGTAATATCTCCAACGTTGAGTTTCTAGTGTACAAAACCATCTTTCAAACTTTATGTTTTTTGAAACCCTAACTAACCCTAACGCTGCTAACCTAAGATGACGTCTTAGTTGACGCAGCAAGCCCTTTGACTAATAATAAGCAATTAAATGATGACGTCAAGCATTTACTAAACAAATCGTTAATTGGATATACTGTAGGCTCGGTCATTTTGGTAGATATTGATGAATTGGTGATCTCTCATAGGCTAATTAGCAGAACGTTGACTTCATCTTATCTATTACATTGCTTATTGAATGAAATCAGATAGTTAAGAAGTACTAACCCTTTGAGTTATAGCCTGCAAATAAACATATTGTGTTATTATTGTCTTGTTTCAGGAAGGTGTTTTCAACAGGGACTTCACTTCTTCATTGGCTGATTAGCCGGACTATCTGATACTGGTGGTAACCTGCGAGGAGGGAAATCTTAGCACTTGACCTTGTATCCATTGCCTCCTCAAACCCCAGGTTACCGGGGACGTCTCCCCTGGGCTAACTTCCCTAAATAGAAAGAACCTCCCCATCGAGGTGACATTGGGTGGGGAAGGTTCCTGTTACGCCAGTTTGTCCTCTATCTTATAGCCTGTGACCTAAAATACAAACTGCGCGATAACATTTTGGCGCCGTTGTCGGGGAACACTGAGTCAATTTTCCTCAATGACAAGTCTTTTGGTAAGCCTTGCCTCAAAGACCTTTCTCTTACAAGCTTACCTGATGACTCCACTAAGACTTTATTCCCCTATTCTTTGATAGTTTCAGGAAAACTATCTGGTGACTCCAAAAACCAAAAGGAGATTCAATAATCCTCCTTTAGCTTTCAGAAGTAAGCCTCCTGCAAATTCACCTGTTGTCAAGTCACTTTTTGGAAAGAGACTTAGTTTAAACATGTCTACTTCTCAGACCGGTACTATAAACCCAGTCAACAATCAGAGACAATGGTCATCTACTTTGTTCAAGCCATTAGACATGTCAATCATACCTGTCTACCCTAGGCAAATGCCACCCAAATATGAGAATTGGTTGCCTAAGTTTACCGGAACTGATGCTACTAGTTCCGAAGAGCATATGAGTAACTTCTGGGCATTTTTTCAGCTTCACCCCATTAGTGATGATGCTAAGGACTTGTTTATGAAGTTATTATCTGCTACCCTTTATGATGCTGCAAGACGTTGGTATCTTGGCCTGCCTGATGGAAGCGTCAAAGCCATGGATTGACTTGAGCAAATCTTCCTCAGAAGGTGGAGTATCAAAGAAGACCTGAACATGCTTCTCACCCGACTAAAAAGCCTTGCCAAGCATGAGAATGAATCCATTCAGGAATTTCATACCAGGTTCGAAGCATTACTCCAACGAATTCCCCCAAGCCACCATCCAAAAGATGATTATCTTGTTCACATTTATACTAGATCTTTCAGTGGCCAATTAGGGTATCTTCTTAGAGACAAAGACCCTCAATCCATTCAAGAATCCCAATATCTCGCAACCAAGATTGAAGGATATCTCCTTTCATCCAAGATTGAGCCCTTTGCTAACCCTAGGGGAAGAATAGATTCCAAGTAGAAAGTGGTACACAATGTTGAGCCTACTTTGGATCTTTGCATGAGTATCAGTAAGCTACAAGCTTCAATGAATAGCATCATGAAGAATCAATAAGAAATGATGAACCAGATCGTTAGACTTGAAAAGTCCCAGACCCAGGCACCTAGACCTCCATTCAAAGGGCCATTCTAGAAAGGGAACCAAAC
Source organism: Picea glauca (assembly GCA_000966675.3). Taxonomy (NCBI): domain Eukaryota; kingdom Viridiplantae; phylum Streptophyta; class Pinopsida; order Pinales; family Pinaceae; genus Picea; species Picea glauca. The sequence continues at coordinate 132,679 of JZKD02S2235667.1, forward strand.
CTACAAGCAGAAGAATGAAAATGAAGTCCCAAATACTCTGGCCCCTGCAAATGTTGTTGATGAAAATCCCTGGTGTCTAGAATGTAGCGAAGCACATTGGGAGAATGAGTGTCCTTATAATTCCAGCCAGCAACAAGTCAACAATTTTGATTGCTTTTCGAGCTTTCCTCAAATAAATATAACTGATATAGAACATCAACAAGCCCTAAAGGAAGCAGCCAGAGCAGCAAGACTACCAATAATTAACAACTTGGACCAGGAGTCACGAGAAAATCTTAAAAAGCAAGAAGTCCAAGTATACCAAAGAAAGAACCCAAAGCAACCTGCAACTGATCAGCCAAAATCTCCTGAGGTTCTTCCTCCCAAGACGTCCAAAGCTGATAAGATTACCCTTGATTTTGATTTTGAAGGAGCTTTGT
>JZKD02S2235667.1:134113-147568 GCA_000966675.3 Picea glauca
GGTAAAATCCATATGAAATAAAACCTAGAGATGCCTCACCCAGGGATCCCCGAGAAGGCAATAAAAGGCCTCTCGATAAGAAACAAAAGGGACCCGAAGAAAAATAATAAAACAACACCTAACCAAGAGGATGGGAGGTCTCATCACGAGCTGGCCCATTATGTTCATAGGTATTTAGCAGTATGACGTTGCCATTATCTGGTCACCACGCCAGGGCAATGACCCTTGGTTGCATGGCCAAGGGAAAGGGGGTCTCATCACGAGCCAGCCTTATCATTTCTACAAAAATACTACTGGGTAACACTGTCAACTCTGGTCACCATGCCAAGGCAGTATCCTCTGGTCAAGCCTTGAAGTAAAAAAGAAAGAAAAAGTAATAAGGAAAGAATAAAGGCAATAAGGGGCTTGGAAAAAACTGCATACATGACAAGTACAGCTCGCCTCCTACAAAGGCACCCACGGACAATACCTACCCTTGGTCTTCACTATGACTGGACATCCTTAGACCATACCACCTCATGCTACATGGCTTGAATGATGTCCTTTGGAAACTTTCCTCTTGTTATGAATACTGGCCCAATAGTTTACCTTGTCCTTTTCTTCAGCTTTGTATAGTAGATCAGTGTAATATCTTTGAGTTATTGAAGGATATGTTAGGGATTTTATGCATGTATTTGATAAATTTAATGATGAAATATGATTGACATTTCTATGATCCTGAGGACTAATGAGCCCATGGTGGGAGAAGTTTTTGATGTGCAGGACCATGCCCGATGGACAGGTACAAGTGGACCGGTACACATGGGGAGATGATTAGCTCGGACCTCCATGGGGCTAAAGAGCCCATCAAATGGTTGTTGGGATGGAAAAGACTGGACAGTGTTGTGATAAGCCTTTGCACATGAAGAAAGAAGGACATTCCACCAGGACACTTTGGCTGAGCCCGGCCTAGGGGGGATCACCCACTTCAGATGGAACGTTTTCCTCTTGATGGACAGGACGTCACCTAGGAGAGTTGGACGTTACCTTGAGCATGTGGCAGTGTGATGAGGTTAGTAGCATGTGTGGCAACTTGGAGGAGCCCTAAAGGGGCTAACATCTTACTTCTGGATGCTGGATATGCCCAAAAGGCGCCAACGTCTCCCTTAGAAGGGCTTGATGTCCCACCTTTTGCTCATTTTATGTCATTTATCTAGCAGTTAATGTAAAAACAGTGTAAATTTTATAGTTAGCCTTGTCGGCTATTTTAATGACCTATTTTGTAATTTAAAGGTCATGGATTGATATATATTGAGGATGTTTTTTCCTCATTTGAATATAACACAACTCACTCTCTTGTGAGGTCTCAATACTTGCGCCTTAGTTTGGCATTTTTGGTGTTTTAAAGTGAGGCGCTACACTTGGAGGAGGATTTCTCTTGGCATTTATGGAAATTCTCTCATGGAAGGTTTACAACTAGGGTTTGCATGTGCTTTTCTTCATGATATGTAAGTGTTTTTCCTGCAAAAGTTCTTGATTGAATGGTTGTAGGTTAGTATCCTTGCATTTGCTTTTAAATTGTTGATTTGAAAACCCTAGGTAGCAAGCACACAAGAAGGTCATTGCTATATGTCCCCATGTTGAGAAATAGTTTTCAGCCATTGAAAGAAGAAGATATAGCCTAGTCGTTGCTACACTTTTCATTCTTTTTTCTGAGCTAGCGTTGAAGTTATAGGTTGAAAAGAGGAGACGTCCTAGGCCTAGTTGGACTACACCTAGGGTTTCACCTTCTAGGGTTAGAAAGCCTTGCCTTTGCAACACTTTCTCCCTTAAATTTATACTTTGAGCTAGCCGTTTTGCCAAGTGTATTTAGAGAAGGAGGAAGGAGCACGAGAACTTGCTTAAGCAACACTTGAGCCTCCTTCCCCTAGGGTTTTGATTCTAGGGCCTTTCCAGTGCAACACCTTAGAACCCTACCTTCCAGTCTCTAAGTTTTAATCCTCCCGATACTTTGTGCCCTTGCTTTTGACTCCATTTACCCTAAGGCACTGGTAATATCTCCAACATTGAGTTTCTAGTGTACAAAACCATCTTTCAAACTTTAAATTTTTTGAAACCCTAACTAACCCTAACACTGCTAACCTAAGCTGACGTCTTAGTTGACGCAACAAGCCTTTTGACTAATAATAAACAATTAAATGATGACGTCAAGCATTTACTGAACAAATCGTTGATTGGATATACTGTAGGCTTGGTCATTTTGGTAGATATTGATGAATTGGTGATCTCTCATAGGCTAATTAGCAGAACGTTGACTTCATCTTATCTATTACATTGCTTATTGAATGAAATCAGATAGTTAAGAAGTACTAACCCTTTGAGTTATAGCCTGCAAATATACATATTGTGTTATTATTGTCTTGTTCCGGGCAGGTGTTTTCAACAGGGACTTCACTTCTTCATTGGCTGATTAGTCGGACTATCTGATACTGGTGGTAACCTGCGAGGAGGGAAATATTAACACTTGACCTTGTATCCATTGCCTCCTCAAACCCCAGGTTACCGGGGACGTCTCCCTTGGGCTAACTTCCCTAAACAGAAAGAACCTCTCCATCGAGGTGACATTGGGTGGGGAAGGTTCCTGTTACGCCAGTTTGTCCTCTATCATATAGCCTGTGACCTAAAATACAAACTGCACGATAACAGGCTCCACTCTTAAATCAGTGATATGGACACTCGAACCAAGTGAAAACTGAGGTAGGAGGTTGTTTTCAATGTTGACAATAATAGTTAATTTTCTATTTATTCATTTTCTCTAGCATCCAAATATGCTAATTTTAATTTACTTTCTAGGAAAGAAGCATACCCTATTGTTGAGACCTCAACACACCCTAATTTTTTTATGAATTTTTTGATACCACTTCATTTTTATTTTTATTTTTTTCATTTTCAAAATTTTTTCTCTTCAACTCTCATGAAAATTTTACTCTAAATAAATTCTTTGTTTTTTGGGTTTTGATTTTCTTATAAAATTAAAAAAATTCTAAGTCAAAAACTTCAAAAATAACCTTCCAATTTGTGCATTGGAGTAAAATTTTCACTTTTATTGTAGTTGAAACTCCACTTAATTGGATTTGTTATCGGAGGAGTGCATTAATTTTGATTTACTTGAAAATTGAAAGCGTCCTTTGAAATTTTTTTGTAGAGTCAATCTCTGGTTTTGATTGGAGTGGAAAAGAAAATTAATCACAAGTTTTCCCCAATAACTTTTAGTTATCAGAAAGTGCACACACTTTGATTTATTTGAAAGTTGAAATCTTCTTCTAAAAATATCTCATAAATTTAACCTTTGGTTTTAAAAAACATCAAGATTATCCTCAAACTTTCCACTAAATTCATATTTCACTTTTCCTTTTTCTTAAAGTTTTTTCTATCTCCAATAAGTCCTTTTGTCACTCTGCATATTAATAAAAAACATCAAGGTTATCCTCAAACTTTCCACTAAATTCATATTTCACTTTTCCTTAAAGTTTTTTCTATCTCCAAATAAACCTTTTTGTCACTCTGCATATTTTATAAAGCGTACATTATCTTAATATTTTTGATATAGTAAACCTTTTTGTCACTCTGCATATTTTATTAAAGCCTACATTATCTTAAGATTTTTTTTTATAGAGGATAAATACATCGGTCATATAGATATTTTAACTTACGAATTAAAAGTACTTGGGTCACATGGTTTTGAATGAAATGGAAATGCAAAAACATAAGAGGTCATTTATAAAAGATGGACTTCTTAACATTGCATTCCACGATAGATAATTCATACAAAGTTAGTTATTTATTTCCTTTTACTTTTACTAGATAACAAACATTTTATTTATGTTCTTCTTTATATTATGCATGTCATTTTTATTATATATAGTGGTGTTTGGTATACTTATTTATCATACTTTTTTATATAAAAATGACAACTTTTTATATTTATCAATTTTAGGAACTTCCATGTTTAAGTCTTTCTCTATATTGGGCATGCCATCTTTTATATATATATATAGTTGTTTGGTATCATACTTATCAATTTTAGGAACTTCCATGTTTAAGTCTTTCTATGAGATGAAAACCTTGGTATTTGATTAAATTTGGAAAGCAGCTCAGACCGTATTATGAGAATATGCAAAATTAACAAAACACTTTCTTTTATACACAAGTATGGCAAACAAAACTATCACTTTGAATGATATAACTAGGAAGTTGAAGGGTCAATAGCTTCAATTGCATATTCTAGCTTTGCTTTTAGCAACACACATATCTAGGGTAGACAACTATATTGATGTAATTAGAGGTTAAACAACTATATCAATGTAATCAAATATAGTGGAGAAGATAATATATTAACATGCAATTTGTATCATCACGATGAAATGTTACCATTTGTGCTAAAAAAACATAAGATTATGGCTGAAATGGGAAAACAAAATCTAACCATGATGACTTTCAAGCCAAAGTAAGATAAGGATTATCTAATCATTTTCACCTAGTCAATGTATGGATCATAATGTTAAAAGATAAAACTGATACATTTTTTATACCTTCATATTGAAAAATGATACTAATTTAAATTGAATACACTTTATTAAGAAAATAAATTTATTAAGAAAAAGAATTAGAAAGAAAAATATGTTAATTCAATTACAAGAAATAATATATTAAGTTATATGAGAATATAATAGAGAAATATTTACAATAAAAGGGACTATAACTAAAACCACATTATTTTTTACTATAATTTAAATTCCCTAATTTTGAAACAAGAAATATTTAAGAAATAAGTGGACTAGTATTATATTAAAATTTCATAATTCTATATCCCCATTGATGTCAAAACTCAACATAATAAGTTATTAATTAATGAAAAAATCATTTTAAATTCCCTAATTTTGAAACAAGAAATATTTAAGAAATAAGTGGACTAGTATTATATTAAAATTTCATAATTCTATATCCCCATTGATGTCAAAACTCAACATAATAAGTTATTAATTAATGAAAAAATCATTTTATTGGGCATTTCAAACAAAATGGAATTTAAAGGAAAGAAACATAACATACATTTTATGGAAGCATGCCAAAATTATGGTGTTTGTTTAGTATGGCTAGTCACCTAGTGGATTATTGACAGACACCAACAATAGATAAATCAAACATCTTATAACCTAGAGAAATAAATTAAATCTTAAACCTTCTAATAATGCATTTAGTAATGTTGAGGGTATAAATACTCTTTACCATCAAAATTTATCATAAAGAAAAATGTTATGTATCCATGACTTTTTGAAATGTATAACCTTATAATCTATAAATTTGGGAAAAATCGCAATTTCATATGGTTTAATTGCATTTTCACATGGGATAAAAACCAAAACATAGAACATTTAAACTAAAATAATAGGAATTATGTTATGCATGGATCGGAAGCCACCCATCCTCTTTGCACACATTCTACCACCTATAAACCTTATTTATGGTCTTTGAAACATGGTAACCTCAACTAATTTTGAAACATATTATTTTTATTTTTTGACAAATACATTTGCACTGTAAGCCATCTAAGTTCCAACCAAGTAATTGTCTACCGATCACAAAATGAATTACTAAATTTAAAATTTACAAAAATATTTTTTATTTATTAAATATTATGTTAAATAAAGATTTATAAATAAATTTTTTTATAATACTTTTCCACACAGCACCATTCATGAAAGTCGAACTAGCAAACTCTCCTTGAAACTTTCCCAAACAAATGTCTTTTGAGAATGTCGTGCAAGCGCCCAACCAACTGCTTATGGAATGAATTGAATGTCATATCTAGCCTCTCATAGTTGTTGCTTACGGAAAGGATTTATGAAAATTAAAATTATTAAATTAATCTTTTTATTATGAAAAAAATTAGTTTAAATTTTTTTTTAGAGATAAGAGAAAAAATTTTAAAATTAAAGGAAAAAATCAAACTAATTTGACTAAAAAAATAATTTTGACATAGCTTAAATTTTTATGAATCCTATGAAATGGCACTTGTAAGGTAGAGACTAGAGTAATAAATTTAAATATCTTTTTTAATTTCTCACATCTTAGCGATTGAAAACCCCGTGCATATATAATGAAGAATATCTTTTGCAAATATATACGCCTTTATAAAGTGGTTATTAATAGTTGATATCTCGCATGTTTTGGGATGACTATTAATATATTGATACATGTATTAATATATTAATTAATTAATTATCAATGTATTAATAAATTATTAATTAATATTGCTAAAGTATTAATATATTAATAAAATAATGCATTATTAAAATAATAAAAAAATTGTATTTCATACATTAAACTAAATAATAAATATATTACTAAAGAATTGATACATTAAAGTATTAAGTTTTAATACATGATAAAGCAATACATTAATAATACATTATTATTTTACTAAAGAATTTGGGACATTAGAGATCTTTTTTTGGAATTGTTGTGGCTTTCCATGGCGCAAAGGTTCTATGATAAGTTGGATCTCAAGTGATATTGATAGTATCTGTCTAGTTGAATCTTGGGAGCATGAGGAGTCTAAGGTCCCTAACATGAAGGATTTGTCTTGTGGTCGGTATGGAACAAAAAATCCCAGTGTAGAGGGATATGAGGCATAGCTTGTTATATTAGAAAGAGCATTTCTCCTCACATTCAACTTCACAAGATTGACTCTCTTAATCAAATACATTTGGATAGAAATTTCAGACACCAATGCTAAGAATATGTATATAGCAATTTTCTATTTTGCACCTATTAATTCTACTTTTTATAAGAAAAACAATCTAGATAACAATTGTCCCTATAATAATTTAGAACAAGATATTTATAGTTTGAAAAATGAAGGTAATATCCTCCTACTAGGAGACTTTAATGCTAGGCCTACAACTAAACAAGCTACTCTTTTAAGTAATGACTCCAACCATAATCCTTTATTGCTAGATGAGGACCTTGTTTTAACTAAAAGCTACAAAAGAAGCTGTGAACACCTACTTGAGAATTTGTTTGGTACTGAGTTGGTCAAGATCTGCAGCTCTCAAGACCTAATAATTTGCAATGGAGTAATGAAGTGGCCAACCTCCAACCAAATGACTTGTATTCATGGGCTAGGTAGTAGTGTTTTAGATTATGTGATATCTCATATCCCTATTTCCAACCAAATAGTAACTTTTGACCTTTTAAATGACCATGAGCCTAACTTTGATCATAAACCTTTAACCCTAACTCTAAATTTTTCCATGCATAGGAGCGTCATTGAAGAGAATTTTGATAATCAAAGGAATTTGCGCTTTGACAAAAGTAAAGTTTACATTTTCTTAAAGGATTTAAATAGTAAATTAAATCTCCTAACTTATAAGGACAACATTGAAGAACTCTATTATAATTTTACAACTACCATTTCCACTTTTATTAACAAGTTCTCCTTCGAGGTGTCGTATAAAAAGAATAATAGAACGACCAACCCTTGGTATGATAAAGAATGTAAAATTGATAGGAAATCCATTAGGGATGCTTCTAATGAATCCTTAAAACTCGATAAGATCAATATGTACAAAGCCCTGATTAAAAGGAAAAAATATACTATATCAATAAAAGGCAAGAACAACTTTCACAACTATATAAGTTGGATCCTAAGAAGTTCTGAAGCCAAATTCTAAAACCCAACACTAAAGAAATAATAGGATTCCCTTAAGGGACTGGAATTCCTACCTTAAAAGTATTTATGAGTTCCCTAATGCCATGGACACCATTTCTATTGTCCCTACAAATGAAGAAGTTTTTTCTTTAGATGACATAGAGTTAAGGGTTAAGCAACTTGCAAATGGGAAAGCTAAGGACATTGAAGGCTACCAAGTTGAAATTTTTAAAATTGGAGGGCCAATCCTTATCCCTCACATACACAAGCTCTTTAATTTACCAGTCATGCAGGGCTTCCCTAAACCCTGGATGCAATGCCTCATTGTTGTTATTTTTAAAAATGGGGATAGAAACATTCTCTCTTATTATAGGACCATTATGATTAGCCCGATTTTAGCCAAGATTTATGGAATTATTTTGGAAAAGAATATTATCCTCTAGCTAGAAAGTCACGGTAAAAGAGATAAAGGCCAAGCCAGGCCAGGTTTAGGAGATATCATTCAATTGTGGACCATCTTGTTACCTTTAGGATCATTGCAGGGGATTTTCGCAATACTAAAACTAATCTTTTTTGTTGTTTTGTTGACTTTAGAAAAGATTTTGACATGGTTCCTAGGAAAAACCTTTGGAATAGGCTGGAAGAGATAAAATTTCCTCTCGAGTTGAGGGTTGTTGCAATAAGGATGTATGAGAACTTTATTTCTAAGTTTAAAAACACTGAGGGCTGGTCAAAAGAGAATAACTGCAGTATCAAATCAAACAAGGTTGTCCCTTGTCCCCTACCATTTTTTACATTTACATTGACAAGCTAGAAGATTGCTTGGAAAAAGAAGGTTGTGTCAACCCTACCCTCACTGGTATAGTCATCAATATTCTTCTTTATGTCGATGATATCGTTCTTATGGCAAGGAGTCCCCATGATGTTGAAAACCAACTAAGAATCCTCAAGGATGTTTTCTCAAATATGGGTATGACTGTTAATACTGATAAGACTAAGGTCATGATTATTAAATCCAATAAGATCCCTTATGATACCTTCGTTTATGGCAACAACAACTTAGAGGAAGTCACTTCATACAAATATCTTGGAATTGATAAGCACCAAGAGCTCAATTGGAATTATAGCATTGAGAAAAGGATTATTGGGAGATGGAAAGCTTATTCTGGGCTTGAAAACAATTGTAAATAAGTTGATCTTTGGAGTTGGGATAAAAAGAAACTCCTCTTTGAGACTCTTTTTACTCCTGCTATTCTTTATGGATGTGAATTTCGGGGATGTAGTATCTCTCGTGAATCCTAGAGAAAGATAGAGAAAATACAAAAGAATTTTATAACCTATAATTTCAAAATTAAAGGAAATAGGCCCTATCCCATCCTTCTCTTAGAAACAAGCCTCTCCCCCATTGAGAGCATGGCTATGACTAGATACCTAATGTATAAGAACAAGTTAAACAACATGGAAGACAAGAGGCTTCCTAAAATTGCTTCAAAATCGAGTCATAACCACCATCGACTCAAGCGAGGATGGCATAAAGATGCTCGGTCCTGGCTAAACTATTAGGGAATCATGGAAGACACCATTTTGCAGAATAAAGATACTATTATAAAAAATATCAAATCAAAATTTAAAGAGAAAATGTGGTGTGATAAAGAGTTAGAGGAAAAAAGAAAATTAAGGTATTATAAAGATGTAATCAACCCTAATCTAGAATATCGAAATTATCTATCTATTTTTCCAAATGTAAAGAAAAAAATAAACATTGCTAAGATAAGAACAAATTCTCACGAGCTCCATAGTGAAACTAGGCATTGGTCAATTCCTAAAACACCATGGGATGAAAGAGTGTGTCCCTTTTGTGTGTTGGGTATGTGTTATATTATTTGCATGTGTGTGTGTGGGCGCATTAGATATGACAACTGCGTCTAATGATCCCTCTAGTAGTGTTCCTTGTGTTGTGTGCGTCGGGCGCTTTCCAAGGGGGGTCCCAGGGGGGTGGCAGGTATGCGCCCCCCCTGGTTATGCGCAGCATTCAGCAACTGGTGGCAGCCTGGGGTAGCGCCACAAAATTTGTTTTTGGGCAGTTTTTGCTATTAATCCTGTATTAAGGGATTAGGGTTTTGGTATCTACAGAATACCTAAAAAAATTGTATATATTGTATGGTGAATGGTGAAATTCGATATAATGAATATAAGAAAGGTTTTCCCAGTTGAGGGTTTCCAGTATAAAATCTCTGTATACTTTGTGTATGAGTCATTGATTAAATTATGTTTTGCTTAAGAATCTATATGCATTGCTTTACTTCACAGGTTTAAAACTTACATGTGGTATCAGAGCTCATTTTTGGCTTCAGAGGGACGCCTTTGTTGTTGAGGGTTTGGCTCGGTCTTGATAGATCAAGTTTATCTTGGGTCTGTGATAAGCCTGGGTTTAGTGGGAGATTTTGCAGTGGTGATTTGAGTGTAGAAAGAGGAATGGCGAGTTCTTCTAGAATAGAGATAGAAAAGTTCAACGGTAAAAACTTTGAGCTATAAAAGTTGAAGATGGAGGACCTTCTTGTAGACAAAGAACAATGGATCGCTGCGGATCCCGGTACAGCTTCGACGGGTACGCAGCCTATTGGCACACAGACGATTGGTACACAACCTACTAGTTCACAAACTACTAGTACACCACCTGCTGGTATGTCGAAGGAAGATTGGGAGAAGTTGGACATAAGAGAAAGGAGTATTATTTGACTCTGCCTGGCGGATTTGATCCAGGTGGATATTGGTGGCCACCCACCTATTCCACTTGGACCCACACCATTGTTTCATTCATTTTTTCATTTTCCTTAATTGTAGCACAATTTACTATTTTTAGCAGTTCTTCGGGTCCTGAACTTCCGTAGCTGTTTTGAGGCCCTAAACGACGTTTTTTGGGCATGAATGCTCTGGAGAATATGAGTCCATCCTGCACTCAATATTTGTTGTCAGCAGTGTAGTCCTCAGATAGATCTTTCTAACGATGTATCATGTGCGTCAAACGGAGATAGTATGACAAAGTTACGACCCCAGGAAATTGATGTACCAATTTACCCCAACAGTGCCCATATTCTGGCGTTTCATCTCCTAGGGTTAGGTTTTGGGATGTTTAGGGTTTTCCATTGTTTCTCAGTAATATATAGGCCTTCGAGCCTCATTGTAACAAGCAGTTCAAAGGCCAGTAGCCGCCACATCTCTTCTCAGAGATAAGCTACCAACGCCCTAGCTAGTTTATTTCCATTCTGTCTGTAAGCATTTTTCAGTCATTTGTTATTAATGAAACGAAGTCTTATTTCCACTACATCTCTTTGTTATGTGTATTTATGTATTTCATTGTGTTCCTACATAAATCCGAATCAGTGGTATCAGAGCGGTCTTCTCATTTTCGATCTTTCTTTGCATGTCCCCAACGAGGTCGGGGTATAAGGAGTTGGGGCTCGATCTGGTTGAACCTTTGCAAGATAAGTCTCGCAAACCCCGACGACCACCCATGGGGGAAGAAAAGAAAGATGAGGGAGTAGGAGATCCTATCAAAATGTTGCTCAAGGAGGCCCTCGAGAAACAAAGGAACGTGATGATGGAAAACTTTGCCCATATTCTTCAACAGATTCCCACTAGTGGCGCATCAACATCCAACAGCCACTTTGGAGGCGCCACTCCTTTTAAGGTACAAGTAAACTTTGTCATTCCCATATTTGAGGGCCAAATAGATGCAGATGTCATAGATAGATGGTTGAATCTATTAGAAGGATATTTCTCGGTTCATGAATTTTCCGACCAAGAAAGGATTATTTTCGCACTCCTCAAAGCCACCCCCCATGTCAAGGACAGGTGGGAAACCTACTCAGAGAAACAGGGCGAGGGGGAACCCTCTCTGTTCTCGACCACACCCACTTGGAATTCTTTTCGAGACGCCATCAAGGAACAATATTATCCCATGGGGAGCTATGAGGACAAATACATACAATGGACTACGCTGCAGCAGGAAAGGGACCAAGACGTGCATGAGATGACGAATCTGTTTCATACCCTATGCACAAAGTTGGGTATCAAAGATTCAGAGAAACATTTGGTGTTAAAGTACCACAATTGTCTGCATAGATACATTTAGGAAGAAATGGAGTTCCTCGACATCTCCTCGCTTGGTGTGGCGTACCGATATGCTGCCAAGATTGAGAAGAAGTTTAAACAGAAAAAGCGAGACTTTGGGTCTGCGAATCAGAAGAAAGGGAAAGGTACCCCCAAACCACCAAACAAAGGACCAAGCCAAGGCGGGGCAGCCCAGGATAACCTGCCAAAGCCACAAGCAAATAACAACACCACGAAGCCAAAAAAGGACACAGGGAAGTGGTGTGAGTTCCATAAGAGCTCCACTCACAACACAAGTGAGTGTTGGGCCAAGCAGTCACTGGTAGCTAAGTTGAAGGCTTCTGAATCGGATGCATGCTCCGACTCTGAATCAGAACCCGACAAGGGAAATGATAGGGGGAAGTAGATTATCGATGCGAAGCCCAATGCCACCGTTTCCACCACGAATATCCAGAAGGAGGAACCAGAAGATCCAGAGGAGGCGAAGCATCTCTTCCATTCTAAGATGTGGGTAAAGGGTTCCCCGTTGCAGTTCATTGTCGAAAGCGGGAGCTAGAAGAACCTCATCTCAGTAGAGGTCGTGAAGCGGTTGGGCTTGTCGACCACAACACACCCACAACCATACACCATCGGGTGGTTGCACCAAGGACGGGACCTCTGCATCAACCAACAATGTCGCCTTTTCTATAACATCAAGCCCTTCACGGATGAGGTATTATGTGACATTGCTCCTCTTGATGTTTCTGATCTATTATTAGGCCAATCGTACTTGTGGAAGCGACATGTTGTGTATGAGTCCAGGCCTCGTGCTGTTGTTATCACCTTGGGCAATAAGTTGTACAGGATATCGAAGATAGCACTGCCTACCACCATCTCTTTGGTTACTGCAAAACAATGCAGTAAGCTCATTTCCAAAACCAGGAAATTTGTTTTCCTGATGATCCGCCCTCAGGGAAAGAGGAAGACTGTGGCCATGACCTCCAGACAAGGCCCCGCTGCATGAAAACAACAGATGGATAAGGTCGTGGAGGAGTACGAGGACATCTTCACCTCCCTCACAGGGGTGCCTCTACACTACCAGGTCAAGCACCCCATCGATCTGACCCCGGGTGCGTCGCTTCCCGATGGACCCATCTATTGGCACTTTGTTCTAGAGAACGATGAAATCAAGAGGCAGATTCAGGAGCTGTTGCAGAAAGGTCACATCCGACCGAGTTCATCACCTTTTGGGAGCCCGATTGTGTTGGTGCAGAAGAAGGATGGGACTTGGAGACTTTGCATTGACTATCGAGCACTGAACAAGATCACTGTTAGGAATAGGTACCCAATCCCACGGATTGATGACCTGCTGGAACAACTCAAGGGGGGAAAATATTTCAGCAAGATCGACTTGAAGTCGGGGTATCACCAGGTACCAATCGAACCCTCTGATGTGTGGAAGACTGCCTTCAAATCCAAGGAGGGACTTTTCAAATGGTTGGTCATGCCATTCAGGTTGAAAAACGCCCCTGCCACCTTCATGAGGCTAATGGAAGACATCCTACGGCCATTCACCAACTCATTTGTAGTGGTGTACTTGGATGACATTCTGATCTTCAGCCAGACTTGGGAAGAGCACCTCCACCACATCCGACAGGTCCTCCAAACAC
>JZKD02S2235667.1:182183-197054 GCA_000966675.3 Picea glauca
AAAATATACATTGTGCAAAAAAAGAAAAAATAAGGTACATCCTCAAAAAAACTATTTGTGACTCTATTCATCTTATTCAATTTTTTTTTTTGTATATATGTACATAGTAGTTGCCTTTTTTTTAACATCTGAGCTTATGTTCATATCCCTTTTGTTATGTACTTTTGTTGATAGAAACAAAAAGGAAAAATAGAAGGAACAAAAAACTCCTACCCAGATATGTACATGAATCAATGCAAAGGTGAATTATTTTTCTGACTGTGTTCCATAGTAAACAATTTTTCCTTTACTTTCTCTGAATTTGTCAAACTTGTTTGCAGGTATGTTTTTTTTTTTCTTTTTCTTGCGCTGAGAAGCAACTATGCTGCACATCCGCCATCCAGCAGAACTGCAATGTTGAGACAGCCAGCCCGTAAGTCCATTTGTCAATATGTATATCGCCCAACTATAATTGCTATTTGCAGGACAGAACATTAGAGGCACAATATACACCTCGCAAGTGCGTGATCCAAATATGTGGTTAAGTATGGAATAAGGGATCTGTGCATCATAAGAAATTTGTAGGGCACCGAACAATAGAGACTTGTTTCTAACCCCACCAACCTGACAATGCGTGATGCACCAACTGTACATACTCTATAAATTCTCAGCCACCCAGCAAGTCCGCTTGTCAATTTGTATATCGTGGAACTGTATGTGCTATTTGTAAAACACAGAACAATAGAGGCCTATTTTTTGACCCCTCACGTCCGAGAACTCGCAAGTATGGAATGCGATATTGGTACACGATCTATAAAATCTCATGTCCATACTTTATAAAGGCACATATTTACTTTTGCCTCGTTTCTACACACACTGATATGGTAATCATAGACTTGGTGTTGCACATGAATTATGAAATGTGCAGTGGGAGTCGGACATAGCCCTTTTCTTTTCTTAGGCAATTTAAAACCCGCCAGCCCGAGAACCCAATTTCTATATGGCAGAAATTGGCCCAATGTACATCCCGCAAATATGTATTGCTCGTTTGTGGGAGCCCACCAGCCCTGGAGTAGAATGTTGAGCCGGTCACCTCGAAAATCTTATTCTCAATTTATTATCATAAGATATTTGTAAGGCACCGAACAATAGAGCATCGTTTTTTACCCCTCCAGCCCGAGAACCCACGATCCAGAAACTATAGATGGTCTATAAAATCTCGGCCAGCCCACAAGTCCGCTTCTCAATTTGCATATCGTGGAACTTTGTGTGTTACTTGTAGAACACCGAACAATAGAGGCCTTCTTTTGAACCTGCCCGCCTGAGAACCCGCGACTCCGAACCATGCACTTTCAGACTTGGCCATTCCTTCCTTGCTTGCTCTTCCCCGCGACCCTTACCTTTGCATGTGTGCATGATAAAAAACACTGTTTATGTATATATGTGTGTATATATGTGTTCTTTCTAAATATTTAATCCTAACAGGTCATCATGAAGCTACCATCTAAGCTATTATTGATGCGTGCAAGGCTCGAGAAGTTTTTCCATTAATGCAATTTTTGCGAAGCATTTTCTTCTCTCTTCCCAGTTTTAATTTCAAATGCCATGGAATGTCATTCACAGGCCTGCCAGCTTGCTTCCCTAACGAAATACCATTAATTTCAAATTCCATGGAGTGTGTTTGGTAAAGAAATACCATTAAATTAAACAGTGACTACTGGGTTCCCAGGGTCATTATATTTGTATGGCATTTCAGAAATAAATTCAAATAATTGCCCCACCACCTGAACAAGGGGATGTTCCTTCTTCTTCCTTCCTAGTTTCTTAAGGCAAATATCCCTTATGATTTTGATATATATGGGGATATCCTTAATGGCTTGCAACAGAGGTATTTTTATACATACATTTCGTAATTCATCCTTTATATTTATGCAAGGGTGGGTCAGGTTTCTTCACTAATAGTCTTTCAGGGTAGGGTGGAAGATTAACCTGTTGAGGTACTCGTACAAACTAAGAAGTGATTGGAATAGGAGGGGAATCTCTTCTTCTACAGGGGTGGTTTGAGTGTTTTCTTCCTTATAATGATTATCATTTTCTTCCTGAATTATTACTCCAGGATTTGATTGATTTACAGTTTTCCCTGATCGTAGTTGAATTTCATAGGTGGGAAAGGTTTGAACTTCTGTATTCTGCATAGGGTGGGTGGGTCGATTATTGGGGTTAGAGATTGGCTGGGCAGGATTTTTGTTGGTCTCAGAGGGTTGTGGGCAGCTTGGTTTTGTGGATGTTGATTGGCATTTATAGGTACTTGCTGCTGCTAGTTAGGGTTCAAGGGGGTTGTAAATTGTTGTTGTATAGGAGGTGGGAGTAAAGCTTGCATCCGTGGTGGGTTAAATCCAGGTAGTAATTGGGAAATGTTTGTAGGATACTGTGGATATATAGGGTAAGAGGGATTCCCATACACAGGCCCCCTCTAACCTTGTTGCCAAGGTTGAGTTTGTGCTTGCTGAGGTGTCCATTGTGGATAGGTCATTGGGGGAGGACCCCATTGTTGTTGTTGATACTGTGCATTAGGGTCATAAAATGCATTGGGGTTTTGTGCTCTCCAAGGTCTTCTAGAAGGGTATGATTGTTCTTGTGAGACTCCTCCTCCCCTATACATGGCTTGTAGCTCAAGAAAAGTTGGACACTCAGATGTGGGGTGCTCTAGTGCTACTTAAATGTTGTGCTACTTATATGTTTAATATAATGCACTCATTAATTATCAATCTGGGATTCGTAATCAATAGAGTTTCAAGACACCAGTAAGAAAGGTAATTCTAATGTCATGAGTATAGAACTATTCTAGACTATGCATGCTGAAAATAAGGCAAACTAGTAAAACAAAACATGGTTGTCTTTCATAGAGAGGCTATCTACTCAATTATGGCACATGCAAGTATGCGATGGAGTTATTTTGACAGATCAACTCTGGTATTTGACCCAGAAAGATAACTATGCAATCATGCTTCTGAAAGGGAAATCACACATCAGTCATCACTCATCAATCATTGATACATAGTATGGGTAGTTCAATAGTCAATATACTCAGTATGTTGTGGTTCACAATGTGTTGTTGTAAACTTCACTAGTTCTCCATCAATTATGTCTGACTACTGCTGCCAACATTCATGTCCATGAAACAAAATCAAACTCATAAAAGAAAAAATAGAGCATACGCAAAACAGAGTAAGTAAAGATCTCTAAACAATTGAAACCTAAACTGAACTATACTTCTATCCTCTGAAAGGGTCAAAGCTTCAGCTAGTCTAACATCTATACTATTGAAATCATCTACTAACACTAATCTATAAGGATGCTAACCTTTGTTGGGCGGTGGGCCCTTGATTCTTCAACAGGTCAGCGACTGGAGTCTACAGTAAGCTTTCTTTCAATCCATGCATTCCTCTTACTCAAATTTGAAAACATAGAATTAAACTATGCTAACAACTCAACTCACATTCATTCATAAATGATCAAGACCTAGAAATAAATGAAATCCTTCTATTAAACTTCAACTCAAAATCTGTTCTGCAATATGTAACACTACTTCACATATTGTGTTATGCTAACTCTCTACTACCTCCACCATCCTTGTCATGACTATTTAAACAGTCTTAGTCGTGAAACACAAGGAGGTGAAATATTTAGCAAATCAATCAATTGTCAAATTTATATATTCGGTTACATATTTTAAGCTTCATCCCCATGACATGAAGTGTATGAGGATGAAGCATTAAACAAAAAATCTTATCAGAACCTTGCTAGAGCTTTAATGATTCAACAAACATCTAGCAATTATCTTTGATATGATCTGGAACTAAACATGGTATATTATGCTTCCTATATTGGTACCGGATTGTGACAAGTGAGATTCAGTAAATGGTATCGAATCCGAATAGTATGCAAGTGGTTGGTACCGGACTAGAAAAGTCTGCGGTCGTTGGTACCGGATCACGACAGTCGGTATCGGATATGAATGGAAGGTGCGCTTGGTACCGGGTTGGGACAGTGACAATATAGCGCATAAGTACTGGATGGCTGAGCTGGTACAGAAAGGCTGGACTCATCTAAAGGTCAAAGGTTACACATGGAAAATTAAAACATTAGTACATGAAACATTTAGTCTCCTATCTCAATAAACCACAAAAATGCATGAATTAATTATACTTTACCTTATGACCTCATCAATGGCTAATATTAGTGTTCTTTGTCATTTATCCAAGCTTAGGTAAGCCAAAAATGTATAGATGAGGAGTATAATAGGGTATTGGGGATGTCAATTTAGAGGCTCAACATTCCCCCATGCCAAAACCATTGCATGTCCTCATGCAACTGAAACAAACCCAAAATTTTTCAAAATTTGAGACTCCATTCTTTACTTCTGTGGATCAATGATGTTGATGGCTGAGGCTTCTGCTTTTAGCTCCCTTTTTATGACCCTAATGTATTGTAAGAGTCTTAGTACCTTATTGAGCTTATTAGAAGTATCTTCATGGTCATCTTGAAGTTGCTGGCCAGTTGCCTTTAGTTGCTCATTTTCCTTTTTGATATACCTTTCCAATAGTTGGTATTCCTTCACTTCTTGTTTGAGTTCCTGGTTTTTTTTTTGTATCTCCCCAATATTTTTCTTCATCTGTGCTTTTGTTAAGGCCCTTGTTGACTCCATTGTTTTTGGCTGGATGTATTCTCTTTCCTCCACTTCCTCCCTCATCCCACCTAAAGTAATAGTGACTTGTTCCTCAGTCAAGCTAGGGATGTCATCCTAGACTGATAGGTATTCAAAAGGGGAGGTAAGATCTATTGGATCTTCATGTGTATGAGGACTAACAACTGCTTTTCCTTTCTTTGCCATTCTCCTTGTGGTTCTTTTACAAGGGGGTACTAGATCAAGGGTGCTCACAGGCTTCCTTTTCTTCTTTTTTGTTTGTGGAATGGTTACAGGGGATTGTTCTATAGACTATTCACTTTTATTTTCTGAGCTATTCTTCTCTTTTCTTACAGTTTTTGTCTTATGACCCTTCTCCTCGAGTGCTACTGTTGAAGTATCCTCTACTAATTTGGTTTTACCTTTTGATTCTTGACTTTTAAAAATCTTATTGACTGTGGAAGAGATCCCTGCTTGTTTACTAGCTTTATCGTTTTGGCTCATTGTTCTAGATGATGATGGAATTACCTTATATTTCTTGCCCTTTTTCTTTTGAGGTTTCTTATCTTTCTTTGGAGCAAGCCGGTCTTCCTCTACAAGTTTGTTTTTTGTGGGAAGGTTTTGAGTGATGAGGATTTTCCATCTAATCCTTTGCTTCCTGATTTCATGTATAACTAACATCTTAATAAGACCTTGATGGTAAATGCTAGTTTTCTCAGTTTTGGATAGGGATTTGACACCTCTTACCATCTTGTTCAGACTCATCCATAAAAAATATTCGAAATCAATTTTAGGGCCTCCTTCAAAGTGTAATAGAAGCCTAAGATGATATATGAAGGTTACAACATAACTTCCCTCACAAGTGAGGAATCGTTGAAGACTAGAAAGCATTAGATGATATTCTTCCTTGATATAGTTTTTAGGAATCCCCTTTTTCCAATCAAGGTGTTGATGGTATTCTTTCAAAAATCGTTGGCACATTTCCTTATTGATTCCTACTCCTTTGAAATACTTGGCTCCTCTGTTAGGTAATCCCGTGGCTTCCCTTAAGGTTGTTTCAACGATTGTTAGTTGCAGATTGCCTATGTGCGCAATATCTCCATCGTAACCTTGAATAAATGAGTGAGATACCTTCTCATGACAGCCTATGAATTTCTCAAAAAATGACAGCTGGAACTCCTCCGTCTCTCTATAAATATGGAAGACTGGTTCATGTCTACTTACAACCATCTTTATAAATTGTGAGAAAAAAATCAGGCTATAGCGCAAGGATTTAGTCAGTTGATGAGGGTAAGGGTTCGATACCAGAGATCGCAGGGAGGAGTAAGCTCAGAACTGGAGAAAAGTTGGTAACGACAAAAAATATGGTGATGGTGTCGCTAATTCGAACGGTGAATTTAAGTAAAGATGTTGCAAAGGAAAATTAAGACAAGATGAGGATCATCTGGATGGCTTCGCCACCCAGATAAGCCATTTCATTTCTTCCCGTTAGTGCAATGATGGGGACGGAACGTTGGGCGTCGAAGCATCATTGTTGTTTGGGATAGGTGATTGGACTTCTGAGCGGTGAATTTGATTTTGAATCGTGGCTCATGACACGAGATACGTTCACGATTGCTTAAGGACGAAGAACGTTCGTGGCTCATCATTACTAGACATGCTCCATATTCACACTTTTGATGTGATTTTTCCTTCAATCATTTTCAAGCGCTTATGTGATGAGAGGATTGATTAAGGTTAAGCATATGGGTATGAGGGAAATGATAGTTAGATGCATGATTTTAATATTAAGGTCATCAAATCTAGTATATGTTTTCATACCTCTTGTAGTTTTATAAGTAAAGGAAAATAAATAATACCATGTTACCTTTTTTTTTACCATTGTATAATCAATACCCATAGCATATGTGACTGCCTTTGTATTTGAAGCTTGTAGATTGTCAGAGCTCATCTTTTTAGGCTGGAGTTTTCTGGAAGCTTGGTACCAGAATTTTATGTATTTCATGAGACTTATTTATTCTGTGCTTGTCTTCTTTTGTGTCTGGTCCTGCAGTGTTGTAGGGTGAACCTACTAGTTTTTGAGGATGAGGTGTGAGTCTGAGAAAAAAAAGTTCTGAAAAGAGCTCTTTGACCCTCCCCCATGACGAGGATGTTGCATATCCTTATGCAAGAAGATCTAACATCTTGTATCATAATGGAAGAAAAATGATAAGAGAAAAGAAACCAAATCAAATTCCAAAAATACATTTATCACCTAGCAAATGATCACATGCCTAACAATTTTGAAATTGCCTTTCTTTTGATGAATTATTAACAAGGGTAGCATTCAGCAGTGAAAATAGGGAGGTTTTTGTACATTTTCCAGAAGAACAGATCCAATCCTAACTTGCTTCAAAGATTTACTATCATTAGATGTTATGGATAAATTTCATAGTATAAGTAGATTAGACTCCCTAGTTAGGGCTCCACTCTTAAGAAGTTTCCTTCTTAGGTAATGTAGGCTTTAGATGTCAGACTGGTAAAGTTGACTTAGGGTAATTCTCAAATGGACATTTGTTTGTAGTAATTGTCGTGTCTGTTAATTTGGAGTTTGTATCTCATAAATGTCAATAGTGACCTTTGCTTGTAGAGTTCATTTTTTTAAATGAAAAAAGTGAATTTTTCAATCAGACAAGTATAGATGAGACATTTCTCAACCAGAACCCACTGCTAGCAAGCCTGTTCAGTACTCTGGTGGGGTAGTTGTGATAATTAGTGAGAGACATCCCTTCCCTAGGAAAAATGCCCCATTTCCAACAGGCCTGTTCAGTACCTTGATGGGTTTACTTAGTCATACCACAGACTAGTACCCGCTGCCTACAAACCTATTCAATATCCCAGTAGGTTAGTCTCTTAAACCTTTTTTCCATCAGAGGCTTCTTGTCCATAGTCACCTATTTCGATTTTTATTAAAGAGTGCTTTTGCATGGTGACAGGGGAAGCTCGTCTGAAAACCTTTTTACAGGTTGGGATGGTATTGGGTTGGAAGGTATATTCTCTTATTTGGATGTCTTTAAAGATTTTTCTGAAGGAAAAATAAACTTATGTATTACACATTAGATCCAGATGTATAATTTTGTCTGAATTTGTCCATAAGAGAATGACCTAAAGTTACCTTAGGGTACTGATACATCCTCTTCCATAAAAATTTTCCTAGTGCGCCCATGACAAAGAGTGTTCATATACTCATATGTTACTCTTTAGAAAAGATAATCCAATGAATACTATTGAAGTCTAGTTAGGGTGAGATAGTTACTTATAGGCTAACATAGTTTTTATCCCTTTAATCATGCTGAAATACTGGATAAAGGCAACCTCTAGACTTTGAAGCAGATTAAGCATGGTTCTTTTAACAATCATAGGTAAAGATTATGTCTTCTTTGTCAACCAAAAGAAATTAAAATACTTCCTTTTAGCTAGCAACAGAACCAAAAGAAATTAAAAATTCTTCCTTTTAGCTAGAAACAAAACCAAAAGAAATTCTTCCTTTTAGCTAGCAACAGAACCAAAAGAAATTAAAGATACTTCCCTTTAGTCAACAACAGAACCAAAAGAAATTATTTCTTCATAAGGGCTGCCATTTGATGTTGCATTCAACTTCTTGGTTTCAGCTTAAGTGGTTGCTGCATGGCTTCATACTTCATATTAATTGACATAAGATTTTGAAATATGAGTAGCATTCCTTGTCAATTAGGTGATGTGTCCTGATAGTACCGTATAAGGACAAACTTCTGGTATCAGACCAGCACAGGACTACTAGTACCAGACCAGAACAAGATTTCTCGTACCGGAGCAGAACAGAGTATTGTTGATGCCTACAAACTGATGTTTAGCAAGTTCTTTGAAGGATCAAATAAATTATAGAAATCTACTTACAAAGATAAAATGCGAAAGTAAAACAAAAGGAGGTAAGAATCCCTTGTTACCTTCAGCTTATTAAAAAAACACAATCCACACCTATGTACAAAAGTTTAAAAATAAACCAATCAATCAATGTGGATCAGTAGGAAGGTCTTATTCCTTACTGATCACCTGCATATCTGAATTTTGTAGTATACAAGTCAAAATTCCTCTTTTGATAGGGGTTTGTTATAAATTCTCAACCGAGGACCTGGTGTCTGTTATTCGTCAGTTATCTTTATCTTGATTGAACCATTGTCATAGACAGTGTCAATTTCGTAAGGTCCCATCCAACGAATAGTTAACTTACCTTTGAAGTTCTTGAATCTGCTGTCATACAACAGGGCCCAATCTCCTTGTTGAAATTTTTTCTTTTTGAGATACTTGTCATGCCATTTTGTTCTCTGCTCTTGAATGAGGGTGGTTYTTTGAAGTGCTTCCTRCCTGATTTCATCCAAMTSATTAAGCTGCAAGAGTMTTTGTTGCTGGGMTTCATCCAAGTTCATGCYAACTTGTACTRCAGTCYTGAAGGTTTTGATCTGGAATTCTATGGGGAGAAGTACCTGCTTCCCATACACCAACTCGTAGGGTGTATGTCCTATTGTATTCCTCCAGGTGATTCTATAATCCCATAAGGCTTCTAGTAATCTGTCAACCTAGTTCTTGTGGTGTAGATGTACTGTTTTGGTAAGAATGGATTCAATAACTTTGTTGGTAGATTCTACTTGTCCATTTTCCTCTGGATGGTAGGGTGTAATTTCCTGTGTTTAATTTGGTACTGTTCTGTAACAACTTTGACTATATTAGAGGTAAATTGAGTTCCCTGATCAGTCACAATTTCTAGAGGTACACCAAATCTAGTGAAGATGTCATTAAAAAGGAAATCTACCACTGATTTTTCACTTGCAGCTGGTAAAGCTTTTGCTTCAACCCACTTAGTCATATAGTCAGTACATACAAGTATGTACTCTTTATTTTTAGATGCAGGGTTAATAGGCCCTACAAAATCTAATGCCCATTTCTCGAAAGGCTCAATGACTACTTGGGCTTGAAGTGGCATTTGGTCTCATGCAGTAGGCTTACCCATTTGTTGGCATTCATCACAATTGTATACATAGGTTTTAGTATCTTTGAAAATATGAGGCCAATAATAACCAGATTACAGAAATTTATAAGTGGTCCTCTTGTCTGTGAAGTGTCCTCCACAAGGAACATCATGGCAGGCTTTCAAAATATCATGAATTTCATCTTCCCTTACACATCTCCTGATTACCAAATCTGGTCCTGTTTTGTAGAGACAATCATCGTGCCACATGTAGCTTGCACTTAGCTGAATTACTTTTTGTTTTTCTCTAGGAGACAATTGATGAGGCATCTTCCCTGTCACAAGATAGTTAGCTGCATCTGCATACCAAGGAGTGAATGTAGAAATAGAAAACAAATTTTCATCAGAAAAGTTATCTTCTACTGGTGTGTTATCTCCCAGATGAATCATTCTAGATAAGAAATCAGCCACAAGATTATCCTTACCAGGTATATCAATAATGTTGATATTGAACTCTTGTAATAATAACAACCATATTGTAACTCTAGGATTTGTTACAGGTTTGTTCATTAAGAATTTGATGGATGAATGATCAGTGTGTACAAAAGCTTGATATCTTGTAACATAGTGTCTAAATTTATTGATAGCATGGACCACAACTAACAATTCTTTTTCTGTGACCATATAATTAACTTCAGTTGGAGACATATTTTTACTGACAAAGTAAATAACAAAAGGAATTTGATTTTCCCTTTGTCCAAGAACTGCCCCAAGGGCTGTATCTGAGGCATCACTACAGATATGAAAAGGAAGGGACCAATTTGATCCTCTTAATATAGGGGTAGTTGACAATTTCTGTTTTAGAATCTCAAAAGATATTTGGCATTCATCATCCCAATTAAATTCGGCTTCTTTAGATAATAATTTGAATAAAGGGGTAGCTAGGCTTGTAAAATTCAGAATGAATATTCTATAGTAGCCAGCATGCCCTAAAAAGCTGCGAACTTCCTTTTGTGAGGAAGGTATTCTGATTTGTGTGATAATATGAATCTTTTCCTGATCAACTCTCATTCCAGAACCAGAGATGTGATGTCCCAAAACAATACCTTCAGTGAGCATCATCTTTGACTTTTCATTACTTAGGGAAAGATTAGTTTCCTTACATCTAATCAAGACTTTTTCTAGACTGGTCAAAGCTTCCTCAAAGTCTTTTCCATGGACTGTAAAGTCATCCATGTAGACTTCCACACAACCATTGGTCAAGTCAGAGAAAATGGCTAGGACAACCCTTTGAAAAGTGGCTTGGGCATTGAAAAGTCCAAAAGGAAGAACCCTATAAGCATAGGTTCCCCATGGGCAGGTGAAAGTGGTCTTATCCTAATCTTCAGGTGCTATTTGTATTTGGTTATAACCACTAAACCCATCTAGGAACGAAAAATACTTCTTTCCGGACAAGGTATCTAACATCTGATCTATAAATAGTAAGGGAAAATAATGCCTATGGGTGGCTTTGTTCAACTCCCTGAAGTCTACACATATTCTCCACTTACCATTTTTCTTGGGAACTATGACAAGTGGAGACACCCATTGACTATCTAAAATGGGGTATATGAGATTGGCTTGAAGGAGTTTTTTCAATTCCTCTTTTACAATATCTTTAAGGGATGGATTCATCCTTTGCTTAGGCTGTCTAACTGGTCTGATTTGGTTATTAGTGTAGATATGATGTGTGCATGTGTCAGGGTGAATGCCTTTCATGTCTGCATAATCCCATGCAAAGGCATCAAATTGTCTTTGGAGCATTTCAATTACTTGTGTCTTTTGTTCTGGTTCCAAACTAGAGTTGATATACAAAGGTTTTCCTGGGATAATCTCAACAATTTCAATACTTTCTTCCTTCTTTGAGGGAGCTGGTGATAAAGTATATAATTGAGTGATATCAGGGTGCCAAGTTTGTTGAAATTCGGAATTGAAAGTGTGTGACAACTATGCAAAAGACCTCAGATATTCAATACAATTTGTATTAGCCAAAAATAAACTTAAGACTTGTTCATATGATTTTTCTTGCATTCCTTTTACATGTTCAAGTGTTAGCAGGGGTCTGATGCAATCTTCTTCTCCATAAGGGTTTTCTAACCAAACAGGTATCTCCTGTGTCGGTTGGGCATGAGGGAAGAGGACAAGCTTTTGGCTATGTGTACCATTGGATATAGTCATTTCACCAAACCGACAACTGATAAAGGCATCTACTATGGCCAGCCAAGGATGACCAAGGGCCACAGGGTGTCCTGGTTTAGAGGATGATTTAGAATAGATAACTAGAAAGTCTATTGGATATTCCCAATAAGCGTGACATCATCTAGACTTCGTGCAGGGATAATGTCTGACTTATTTACCAACTCTATCCTGGTTTGGGTTGGTCTTAGCTGGTTGATTTGGAGCTTTTGCATAGTGTCAAAAGGAATTACATTAATTGCTGCACCCAAATCAATGAGTGTGTTTGGTAAAGAGATACCATTAATTTCAACACTGACTACTGGGTTCCCAGGGTCATTATATTTGTATGGCATTTCAAAAATAAATTCAGATAATTGCCCCACCACCTGAACAAGGGGAGGTTCCTTCTTCTTCCTTCCTGGTTTCTTAAGGAAAAGATTCCTTATGATTTTGGTATATATGGGGATATCCTTAATGGCTTGCAACAGAGGTATTTTTATACATACATTTCGTAATTCATCCTCTATATCTTTGTGTAAGGGTGGGTCAGGTTTCTTCACTAATAGTCTTTCGGGGTAGGGTGGAAGATTAACTTGTTGAGGTACTCGTATAGACTGAGAAGTGATTGAAACAGGAGGGGAAGTCTCTTCTTCTATAGGGGTGGTTTGAGTGTTTTCTTCCTCAGAATGATTATCATTTTCTTCTTGAATTATTACTCCAGGATTTGATTGATTTATGGTTTTCCCTGATCGTAGTTGAATTTCATAGGTGGGAAAGGTCTGAACTTCTGTATTCTGCACAGGGTAGGTGGGTCGATTATTGGGGTTAGGGATTGGTTGGGTAGGGATTGTTGTTGGTCTCGGAGGGTTGTGGGCAGCTTGGTTTTGTGGCTGTTGATTGGCATTTATAGGTACTTGCTGCTGGTGGTTAGGGTTCAAGGGGGTTGTAAATTGCTGCTGTATAGGAGGTGGGAGTAAATCTTGCATCTGTGGTGGGTTAAATCCAGGTAGTAATTTGGAAATGTTTGTAGGATACCATGGATATGTAGGGTAAGAGGGATTCCCATACACAGGCCCCCTCCAACCTTGTTTCCAAGGTTGAGTTTGAGCTTGCTGAGGTGTCCATTATGGATAGGTCATTGGGGGAGGACCCCATTGTTGCTATTGATACTGTGCATTAGGGTCATAAAATGCATTGGGGTTTTGTTGTAGCAACCTTTCTGTTACCATACTTCGCGGAAATATAACACTCACTCTTTGATTATAAAACAACATGCATTTAAGCAATGAAACACATTTAGAGCTCAAGGAAAGTCTAAAAATTATTGCTATCATAGTTTTAAACATGGCATTAGCATTAATTCATATGCACAATAGAATACATGATAATTATAAATACACAGACATGCAGAAACATAAATTAAAACGTCATCTGGTACTTATCTTGGAAACAATAGTAGTTCCACCAACTAGGTGCAGGCCTTCCATGAACCTCCCAGCCTTAGACCACACTACTCGTCAGCGCAACAGTGGGTCACCCTCGAGCTGGGACTAAGCTCCACCCCCAAGGTAGGGAATCCTAGGCTAGGCTGAGGTTACAGGGAAAACACACAGTCACAAGGAAGGCATTCTCTCTCAGGAACCACTCATGCTCACTACCCACAGACTCTACTTCCCCACATGCCTGTTCCACCCCAGGAGTATACACCTTCTTTGTCACCTAGACAGTCATTCGGCTACTAACCTCCCTTGCCTTGGGTTATAGCAACAGACCAAAATGAAAGTCTCCGAGCTCTATGGCATCTAGGAGATTCCTTCTAGGAGTTCTCTCCTTCCTCTGCGCACTCTCTCACCTGGAGAGAATCGCTTATAGGCCAGCAAGCCTGTTCTTCCAACCTCAATCACCTCTCTCACTTGGAGAGAGTGTTGTACAACTGGCCAACAAGCCCCACACAGTCCAACACTGCGTGGCCACAACAATCAATGGGGAAAACAGACACAAGCTTTCCAACAGGTTCAACAATGGCAGATGGTCTCACGGATATGGCTTCGGACAAGACTCCACGCATAGGCTCGATGCTCAGACAAAGGATGCTTCAGCTTTTTAGAAATTAACACAGAATTTTCCCACAGTTTCAGAATGGCACAAGGTCTCTTCCCGGGTTAGACAAGGCATACCGTTCAGAAGATACACCAGGGTATTCTTGCAGAGGTCAGACCGTTCACGTTTAGACAATCGGGTAGAGTGGAGGAGGAACCCCCCATCACGGCTCAACTCAGCAGTTTTATCTTCATGTGCTTGGGTTGACACTTGTCACTCGTGAAGCTGCATGCTTCCATCAGCGTGCGTTCCTTCCACCATTTGGAAGTCACATGTCATTCCAAAAGAACTTAGGGTAAAAACATAATATTCAAGGATGTCTACGTAGTCTTCAAGGATTTCATCTTCTGTTTGCTACCTTTTAAAAATGTCATTTTTAGCATTATCCTTACAATAGTCTTGGTATTTCCGTAAAAATGTGTCTTTCATCTAATCCCAAGAGAGGATTCTATTTTCTCCTAAGCTCATTAACCATCTTAAGGCTGAATCCTTCATCGTAGCAGGAAAGAGCTTAAGTTTTTGGGCATCGTCTGAGTAGTTATAGCTTCTACATAATATGTCAAAATCAAATAAGAATAAGTCTGGATCTTCAGTTCACATACCTCTAAAAGTGGGTAATGATGATAGTGGGATGGTTTTTATGCTCATGTTTATGGAAATATCCAAGATTGGAAACCCAAAGGTCTCAGTCTCAGTGGCTGCATTTCCTTTTTCTTCTGCCATTCCACTGATAGATGGTTCAAAAACTAGATTTTGTGTGTCTCCTGAACGTTCAACAAATTCACATTATGCCCGCCCCAATGTTGATTCTTCCATTTTAGGTTCTTCTTCTAGAGCCTCGCTGGCTCCCCTTGAACTTTCTCCTGGTGGAATTTTTCCTGCACCAGTGTCAGTTGGATTAGTT
>JZKD02S2235667.1:197104-208144 GCA_000966675.3 Picea glauca
ATCTTTAGAGCTTACAAATCTACCCTTATTATCTCTATGCATAAAATGGAAATTTGATTCTTAACTGAATTGAAATCCTAATTCTATCTAGAAGGTAAGAAGGAAACCTGGCTTCAAAGAACCCTGCTCTAGTGGCCGCATGGCTCTTCACTCACGTCTTAAACATTTTATCTTCCTCCCTCAAGTAGCCTTTAAAATCATTCAGAAACTATGCAAACAATCTAAGCTAAAAATCACTTCCTACCATTTGCAAGTCCCCGACAACGGCGCCAAAATGTTGTGCTACTTATATGTTTAGTATAATGCACTCATTAATTATCAATCTGGGATAAGTAATCAATAGAGTTGCAAGACACCAGTAAGAAATATAATTCTAATGTCATGAGTATAGAACTATTCTAGACTATGCATGCTGAAAATAAGGCAAACTAGCAAAACAAAACATGGTTGTCTTTCACAGAGAGGCTATCTACTCCATTATGGCATATGCAACTATGAGATGGAGTTCTTTTAACAGATCAACTCTGCTATCTGACCCAGAAAGCTAACTATGCAATCATGCTTCTGAAAGGGAAATCACACATCAATCATCGAGACATAGTATGGGTAGTTCAATAGTCAATATACTGAGTATGTTGCGGTTCATAATGTGTTGTTGTAAACTTCACTAGTTCTCCATCAATTATGTCTGACTACTGCTGCCAACATTCATGTCCATTAAACAAAATCAAACTAATAAAAATAGAAATAGAGCATATGCAAAACAGAGTACGTAAAGATCTCTAAACAATCAAAACCTAAACTGAACTATACTGCTATCCTCTGAAAGGGTCAAAGCTTCAGCTAGTCTAACATATATACTATTGAAATCAACTACTAACACTAATCTATAAGGATGTTGACCTTTGTTGGGCAGTGGGCCCTTACCGCTTCAATAGGTCAGTGGCTGGAGTCTACAGTAAGCTTTCTTTCAATCCACGCATTCCTCTTACTCAAATTTGAAAACATAGAATTAAACTATGCTAACAATTCAACTCACATTCATTCATAAATGATCAAGACCTGGAAATAAATGACATCCTTCTATTAAAATTCAACTCAAAATCTGTTCTGCAATATGTAACACTGGTTCACATACTGTGTTATGCTAACTCTCTACTATCTCCACCATCCTTGTCATGACTATTTAAACAGTCTTAGTCATGAAACACAAGGAGGTGAAATCTTTAGCAAATCAGTCAATTGCCAAATTTATATATTCGATTACATATTTTAAGCTTCATCCTCATGACACGAAGTGTATGAGGATGAAGCAATAAACAAACAAGCTTATCACAACCTTTCTAGAGCTTTAATGATTCATCAAACATCGAAGAATTATCTTTGATACGATCTGGAGCTAAAATTGGTATATTTTGCTTCCTATATTGGTACCGGATAGTGACAGGTGAGATTCGGTAAATGGTACCGGATCCGAATAGTATTCAGGTGGTTGGTACCGGATTAGAACAGTATGCGGCCGTTGGTACTGGATCGCAACAGTGGATGGTTCGATACCATATCTGAATGGAAGGTGCGCTTGGTACCAGATTCAGACAGTGGCAATCTGGCACATAAGTACCAGATGGTTGAGCTGGTACAGAAAGGTTGGACTCATCTAGAGGTCAAAGGTTACACATGAAAAATTAAAACATTAGTACATGAAACATTTAGTCTCCTAGCTCAATAAACCACAAAAATTCATGAATTAATTATACTTTACCTTATGACCTCATCAATGGCTAATGGTAGTGTTCTTTGTCATTTATCCAAGCTTAGGTAAGCCAAAAAGGTATAGATGAGGAGTATAATAGGGTATTTGGGATGTCAATTTAGAGGCTCAACAGTTGGTACTGAAATTTTTGATGAAGATGAATCCTTCGTATTCCAGAGCGTTGTTTTTGAAACTGAATAAAAAAAAATAATCATTGAAAAAAGAGATGTAAAAAATAAGAAAAGAAAACATCATTCAGAACTTGACTTTCCCAATATGCACGGATCCAAAATATCTGAACTTCATAGAGCAACCAGAGATGCTCTTCATGATTTCATTGGAGTCATTAAAGCCGAAAATGCCAGACTAAAGAACCAGATTAAGGAATTAGAGGAAGCTTTGTTTCCTATGCCATTGCTTGGCAGTTCCTTGGAAATAGCCATGCCCGCGACTACGTGCACCCCTGCAACAAATCTAAAAGGTTCCTCCATATTCCTCACATCCTATAGACGATATGTCGAGAAAAATATCAACAAAAGAATAGAACTAATTGCCAAGGCCTGGGAAACATCACAGAATATGGATTCCCTGGGGAGCAGGGCACATAACTTGCTCCTACTTCTGCAGACGGATTTGAAGAATGAAGAAACTTTCTATGTGCACTTGGTCATACATTTCGCCTTTCATGTCAACAACATGCTAGAGACAAGAAGAAGACAACATGATCTCCCATCCAAAAAAGGCTCACTCAATTAGAAGCATGCTGGAAACAGAAAGTGAAGAACCTGTACCTAATTGTGCAATCGTGTGAGCAAGCAGTATCAAAGAAATAAACATTATTCACAAAGCTCACCAAAATAGACTTAGTAGGAAAGACAAATGGCTTCCAGGACCCAAGCTTGATCCTCAACTCGCTGACGTTAACCAAGCAAGCTTTTGATCAACAAGTTGATCATTTGAAGGCCTTGTCTTTAGAATTTTTTTACAGAATTGTTGAATATGATGAAGAAGAGGTGGACAACTGGCTAGTCGGGTATTCGCTACAGAATGGAGACATTCATGAAGGTATGTGTAAATTTTCAATTGATCTAAGCGAATTAGAAAATGAAGTTTTCAACATTCGAATCCGCAATGACATCAACGTCGTCCCCTTGAGAAACTATATTGAAGAGAACTTGAAGTGGATCAGCCACAAAATCCAATAGGGAAATGCATAAATCCTCTGTGTATCAATCCAGTTATTGAAGCAGGCTGCCCACAAAAACCAACAGGGAAAGGCATGACAAACCAAACACAAAATTTACTTATACGTACCATCCCTATAAGCGTATAGTGATAGTCCTTTATTTATCAATCTAGTTATTCCTTTTCTGAGTAGAAATCTATAGACAAAAACTGATTTTCGCATTTCTACTTTTCAAGTATTACATTCTAGTGTGTCCAACTTCTTTCCACACTCCTATTTCTTGTATATATTTCTGTTATGGTCCGCGGGAGACCCAATCCCAGTCTATATGACAAACACATTTACATTTCCAGCGATATGTAACAAACTATTATTTTTTTCATATATTCCAAATAAAACTACTCTTTTGTCTCCTTATATATTTATGTCTTCTTGGATTTTTTATCTTCAGCTATGCTGAATGTGAATTCATTCTATTTATTTTATTTCTATTCTCTTTTTTTTATTTTTCAAAATAAAGTATGACATAACTCACTCAAATTTGACATATCATATTTCACACACATATATATGTTTCTTTAAATTTCCAGGAATATGTAACACGTTTCATTTTTTTCCAATTTTCAGCCCGCCAGCTCGACAACCTGTGCTCCAAAAACTACCTAAGTATGTAATGTGGGCTCTATCACACTATATAGAATGAGGGCTCCATACATGCTCTATAAAAAAACATATTTCGTATGTATAAAAGTAAATATCTACTTTAAAAAATTACGTTTTTGCTATGTACAATTTATGCTCTCCAGGAACCTATGGTTTGATACATTCCAATTTCTTGTATCCATGAGCCCCTATTTTAAAGAAAAATAATTTGGGAATTCTATTTATTTGGTCCTCATGTACACCACCCTATATAACAGACATTGGTACTATATGTTTTGTACATTTTCCCACCACCGTGTGTAAAACCTATGTAAAGAAAAGTAATTCCTGACTGTTAAATTTTTGGGACATGAGCCCCTTGAAATTCAAATAGTATTCAGGTCCCACTATCAATTTGTACATCACAGAACTCTCGGTTCTATTTGAAGGTCATGGAACAACATAAACCGCTTTTCAGGTCCCCAGCCTGAGAACTTGTGATTTAAAAACTAGCTAAGTATGGAATGAGGCTTCCATTTATGCTGTAATTCGGGAAGGATAGTTTTCCTCCTGATTTTATGTGTTCCTATATTTTTCATTTTCAGAATGAACTGTGACATAAATCAATTACTCAAATTTCAGATATCAGATTTCACTTATATATATATATATATATATATATATATATCTTTAAATTTTCAGCAATATGTAACACGTTTTATTATTTTTTTATATAAATGTTGTAAAATTTTGTTCAATACTTTATTTCTACTAAAACGCAAAAAGACTGTCATTTCTTGCATCTTTGCAACATGTCCTGTAGAATGTTTGTCACAAAGGCCCTTAAAATTAAAATAGTCTGTAAGCCCGCTTCTCAATTTGTACACCGCGTATCTTTGCCTGCTCTTTGTAGGACATGGAATGAGGGCTTTGTCGTTGTTCTATAAAATATCATCCCCATACTTTATGAGAGTACATATTTCGTATCTATAAAAGTAAATGTCTACTTTAAAAAATTACGTATTTGCTATGTATAGTTTATGGTCTGTAGGAACCTATAATTTCATAAATTTCAATTTCTTGTGTCAAGGAGCCCCTGTTTTAAAGAAAACTAATTCGGGAATGCTATTTATTTCATTATTTTGCCCACTAACAGACATTGGTACTATACTTTTTGCCCTCTTTTCCACCAGCGTATGTAAAACCTATGTAAAAAAAACTAATCTGCGAATGTTAAATTTTTGGGACATGAGTTCCTTAAATTCAAATACTCCACAAGTCTGATTCTTAATTTGTATATCATGGAATTGTTGGTGCTATTTGTAGGACACAGAAGAACAAAAGTGCATTTTTCAGGTTCCCAACCCGAGAACCCGCGATCCAAAAAATGCGTAAGTCGAGAAGCCGCTTTTTTAAAATAAAATAATTCGGGAATCATATTTGTTTCATACTTTTCTCTACCAGCCTATGTAACAGACATCGATACTATTTATTTATTTTTTACTCCAACAACATATGTAAAAAGGAAAACTAATTCGGGAATGCTAAACTTGTTCGACACGAGCGCCTTCAATTTCAAATAGTTCACAAGTCCGTTTGTCAATTTGTATATCGTGGAACTCTATGGACTATTTTTAGGCCATAGAACAACAGAAGCCCAATTTTCAGCCCGCCAGACCGAGAACCCACCATTCAAAAATTCTAGTCCTCAAAGCAGCATGTCAATTTGTATATCGGGAAACTCTTGGTGGTATTTGTAGGCCAGGGAACAACAAAAGCCCAATTTTCAGTCTAAAATCCCGACAAATCGGAATGAAGCTTCTGTGCATGTTCTATATATCTACTTCATCAAATTACATATTTGATTTTTGTAGGCCACAGAACAACAGAAGGCCAATTTTCAGCCCCCTAGGCCGAGAACCCGCGATCCAAAATTTCAAATAGTCTATAAGACCGCTTGTCAATTTGTATATCGCAGAACTCTCAGTGCTATTTGTAGGCCACAGAACAACATAAAACCAATTTTCAGCCCGACAGCCCAAGAACCCGCGATCCAAAAATTCAAATAGTCTGCAAAACCGCTTCTCAATTTGTATTTCACAGAACTCTCGATGTTATTTGTAGGCGACGGAACAATAGTAGCCCAATTTTCATCCCACCACCCCGACAACCTGGAATGAAGCTCCCATGCCTTTGTTTTAAAGAAAACTAACTTGGTGTTGGTAGTCTTTTTATGCTTTTGTCCACGAACCTAAGGAAGCACAATTTTCAGCCTGCTAGCCCAACAACTACAATGGTCTACATATCTACTTAATCAAATTACATATTTGGTATCTAGAAGCTCTTCTTTGTAAAATACGTACACCCTTAAATATCAAATAGTCCACAACTCCAATTGTCAAATTTTATGTCGCGAAACTTTGGGTGCAATTTGTAGGCCACAGAACAACAAAGCCTGAATTTCAGCACACTAGCCCATTACTACTATTTCTGTGTATTTTTTCCACGGTCGTATGCAAAGCATATCTAAACAATAGTCCTACCCACGTGTCTATACTCCTTCACATTTATTCTCTTTCGCGTGGATGGGTTGCTAGTACAACACACGTGTCGAGCAGAGCAACCAGGAGTGATACTCCGTGGCGTCGACGATGTGATGACCACGTGCCACTCACTCCCAACTGCCTAATCAGTTCAAGTTTAGCTTGCTCGAGGCATGGAACCATTACTCACAGTGCACCCTGCTCTACCTTCGCATCCTTTCAACAGACCAACACCCTCGCTGTGCCTTTACTCTGCGCGTGTGGCCATTTATGGAACCTCACCAGCTGCCCGACCTCTTTCAATTGCTCCAGCGGGTCCAAATGGCTCATTCTTTCCTTCTTTTTCTTCTCAGAGCTTGGCTTCCTACCTAGCCTTTCCCTACTCTGCATTTGTCCTGCCCTGCTTTGTTCCTGTCGCATTTCGCTCTCCCACTATACCGGAGATGCCCCGGCTACAAAGGAAGTCCAAAGGTTGACCATCCTGCCAGCCAAACCGACCTCGCCTGGTCCTGCGTCCCCCACCTTCTCCCTCCCTGTTATCCTCCTCCTCTTCAGCCACCTCGTCCTCCTCCCTGGCACAGTCGACTCAAATTCTCGCATCTCTCCCACCCCTTCCTGCATCCCTTGCCAACAGAATGGAGGATATGGACTGCTCAGGGGCCTCACTGAACAACAACCCAAGACCTTTAGCCAATTCCACATCTGTTTCACACCCAGGCCCTTTGGCCCCTCCCAACTCTCTAGCCACCCAGTCGCTTCAGGACCAACTTTATGACACTCAATTTTAGATGGATGGTCCTAAAGCCAGTCAAAATTCACGAAGGCAACCCCAATATCGAGCGGGTTCCAATGCTGACCCATAATGCGAGTGGCAAACAAGCCTTGCACTACTGCAGAGCCTAGTATTCGACCTACGTCGGGACATGGATGACCTCTGGTTCCACCTACAGAGCCTGGATGACAAAGCCTCTCAACTCCTGCAGTTGTTCTCCGTGTTACAAGGTGCTCATCTCCTCGCACCAGAGGCAGCCCAATCAACAACAGCCCAAGCAACAACAACCTCGGCACCAGTGTTGCCACTGGAAAATTTGGGCCACGCAGACGCAGACTGCGAGGAACAGAGGCTTCCATCACGCTCGGAGGACGTCTAGAAGGAAGAGAACCTGCCATGAGAGACGGAGAACGCTATGCAACTGGACCGCACACCACTCTAGGAGGAGCCACCTGCTCCCGGGGACACGACATTTCACGCCTTTTGCATGGCCGCGTCACCGCACTACAGCCCATACCGGTGATCTCTGTTGTTTTTGTTTATTGTTTTGTCATGTGCATGCTGACCTTTCATGCATTTTTCCATGGTTATTATAATTAATTAGGCTATCTACACTTTCCACAGTTCTAGCGCCCACCCTTACGGGCCAGAATTTTGAACTATTTTTGTATCAGTGACAATCTACACTTAAGTTATGAAGCGATTTGCCTGGCTGAGCTAGTTTTCCCTCAAGGTAGCTCAGTATTTACAGTGTGAAACCATGGAAATTCTCTGTACTCCTTCATTTTGATAGACTTTTATACAATCTTACTTATAAAAAAAAAATATTGAATAAAATTTAAAAAATTGCTTATACTATTCATTAACTAAGACATGTTATAGCATTATATAAATTATTTTAAATCTCTATACAATGTTATAATATTCTATAAATTGCTTTCTGCCATGTATATCACGGAATTGTTTGCTACAAAATGTATATGACGAAATTCTTTCGTGCAAAATGTATATGACGTAACACATTGGACATGAAAAGTGTGAACCCGGAACTCCGCCAACCCACAACTGCGTAATTGTTCAGTACAAAATGTATGAAGTTTTATATCATTATACAAATTAATATAAATCTTCGTAAAATGTTATAATCTTCTATAAATTTCTGTCTCATGTATATGACGGAATTGTTGGGTGCAAAATTCCTATTGTATGCTAATTTTTTGGTCTTCAACGACGTTGATGTTTTAAATGTTCATGTAATTTCCAGAGATATGTAACATGCATTATTTATTTTATAATAGGTTTGTATAGTTCGCAAGCCCGCTTGTCAATTTGTATAGGGCACGGAACAACAGAGGCCCATTTTTTATACTGATAGCCCGAGAACCCGCGATCCAAAAACTAGCTAAGTATAGAATGACCGCTCCGTCCATGCTCTGTAAAACATGTGCAAAGAAAGCCAATTCGGCAATGCTATATCTTTTTTGTCCAAGGAAAGCCTTAGTTTTAAAGCAAAATAGTTCGACAATGCTAATTTTTTGGTGTTTTTCTCCATGAACCTATGTAACAGACCTTATTACTATTCTATTGTATAATTGACATTATTAATTTTTGATAAATTTCTATAGTCCACCACTCCGCCTGTCATTTTGTATATCGCGGAACTGTCGGTCCTATTTGTAGGCCATAGAACATAAGAGGCCCAACTTTGAACCCACCACCCCGAGAACCCATGATCCAAAAAATGGCTAAGTATGCAATGAGGGCTCCGTGCATGCTCTATAAAATATCATCCCCATACTTTATAAAAGTGCAAATTTCGTATGTATAAATCTTAATATATACTTTATACAGGTACATATTTCGTATGTATAAAAGTACATATTTCATATGTACTAAAACTATATATTTACTTTACTATGTTCTACATGCAAACCACATCTACTTCAACTTTCTATCCACGTGTCTCTACTACCTCACAATGCGTTAATTGTTCATGCAATGCTTGTAGCACTGGCAAAAATGCAGAGATTAACGACAATTACAAGATGGAAATGATAGAAGAAACAATGCAGAGATTAACGGAAGATTTGTTGCTTCAAATTTTGGCAAGAGTACCCATGAAAAACATCATGAGGTTTCGTGCAGTTTGCAAAAGGTGGAAGGAAATGTTTAATTCTTTAGAATTCAGATGGTTAGTGTCCACCTTAGCGGTTCCTACAACTCCTGCCTTTCTTCTTGTTAGAGAAACACAGTTCATTAGAAACCTGTGGATTGGCACATAAAGTAGCTACAAATTTCACAGTTTGTCTCTGGATTTTCTTCTAAGCCCTGTTGTCATTCAAAACTCGGTAGATATTTTGGAATGTTTGGTTTGTCACAATTGCTAAATCTGTTGTAGTTTTGGTTAAATTTTGGAACTCTGTCGCTAGCGATCACATGAGAACACCTACTTTAATATTTGACTGGTATCTTGTATCCATTCTTCCCTTTAACAAGGTGGAATTTAATCTGAGAGGTAAGAGATGAGATGTGTTATTTTGCCAAAATGTTTTTTATTTTTATTTTAAATTGATCATATTTTAGTTTTAGATTTCAATTAGAAATGAGGATAGTTTGGAAATGAACATAGTAATCGCTGACTACTATATTCATGTTTTTCTTTAACGTAACATTATATATAATTATTATGTAATTAAATGAAAATATTTAAAACATTATTTCAATATTTGTTTTAAATTTTTTGCATTTATTATTATTTTCTTGTAGACTTCTTTAATGGCATGAATACGAACTCGTAATTTTACATGATGGAAATTGGAATCGTAAAGTGAATAATATACCAAGAGACAATGGCATTTTTAGTTGGTGGTTGTGAATGTCCAAGAAAAGAGCATTTTTTTTTTAAATAGATGGAAATATGATAAACTGATTTTGGAAAAGAGCATTCGGTGATAAACTGATTTTTTAATATGATAAATAAAATGAGTGTTTAATCATGGAAAATTTTGGCATAAAAATCTAAAAGCATATTGGTTTTATGTAAATATTTTTTTGAAAATGGTATTGGATAAATTGTTGCAATAAGAAGATAATTTGAGTTATTATGTACATGAGGGATATTTTCATAAACAAGGTTGCATAGCATCATTAGCATTACGTGCCACAGTTGTTGCAAGATAGATAAGTAAATCCTAGATTTGTTCTGGGCTCCGGATTGTGGCATGTTAGGCTTGAGTCGAAATGGCAAGCTCCGAATTACAAAAACCAAGAAAATGATCGATGTTCAAGGTGCCCAACTGTCATAGTAATCACATTAATCTTTAAATCGTTTATCGTTAAAGGTATTATTAATTGAGTTGATTATGATGCATGTGTCATAATATAAATTTTTCATTATAAAGTTAATTGAGCAGCGAGTAGTGTCAGCATATAATGAATACCGCCTGAAAGTAATTTTATTAAGTAATCAGAAGATGTATCTAATAAAATATATTAAGTAATTTTTTATTAACATAGGATATGAGAAGAAAGTTGATCTAAAAACTAAGATATATGTTGTTATTGAAACCATATCTTTAATTTAAACTTTTGAATATTAAATGCATTATTTATGGGTGAGTGCAAGTTAGTGATAGTATCTAATGATGGTAATGAAAATTTGAAGAAATAGCAATCTTTTGAGTGATTATTCAACTTGGAATGATTATTCAAGGGACTTTTACAATAAATTTGATATGGTGTAAAAGGATTAAACATGGAAAATTGAATTAGTTTTTGGAATATACAATTTTTATTTATAAAAAATACTAATAATTATGTGAAATTCGAGTTTTTTTAACAATGTTATGTTATTTTTCTTGCAAAATATAAGTTGTCTTTTTTTAACAATGTTATGTTATTTTTCCTTCCAAAAATTTGTATAATTGTAGAGAACTCATTTTTCTAGTGGGGTGTATTTTTTCAAAATTTATAATATTAATTTTATATATTTTTTAAATTAGGAAAGTCAATATATCCTTGAAACTACAAGGCCTTGGGTCTTAAAATTTGTTTTTTTAGATTCTAGACATTGGTCTCTTATAATGTCACTTATAACTCATTTTTAAAATGGTTAAGTTAAAGCTATAGCAGAAATAAAAGATGT
>JZKD02S2235667.1:222095-233896 GCA_000966675.3 Picea glauca
ACTCTTCAACTCAAATGTCGCCATTTGAAGCATGTTTTGGATATTTGCCCAAATCTCCTTTAGATTTTATCTTTGGGAAGGATATTGCTATTGATGGTCAATATGACATTGATAGCGTAGAAAAGTTCATTGAACAAATTCAGTCGATACATCAAATGGTGTAAGAACAATTGGAAAAGCGTCAAGCCAAGTACAAGACGAGACATGACAAGCATCGTGTTGATCATAGTTTCCAAGTTGGAGATGAAGTTTGGATTTACATCAGTAAGGAGAGGCTTAAAGGAGAAGGTAAAAAATTGAAATCGATTCGATATGGTCCTTTCAATATTATTGACAAGATTGGTAACAATGCCTTTCGTTTAGATTTGCCTCCTTATATGCAAATGTATGCAGTTGTTAATGTTGAGAATTTGAAATTGTATGAGCCTCCCTTGATTTGTGATCAAGAAGAGCATGTTTAGATTCCTTCTATAGATGATTTTTCCCCAGAATATCTTACATAACTACAAGAAGACACCATCCTTGACAGGAGAATGCGAACTTCAAAACAAGGAAATGTGGAGTATCTTCGAGTTGGTCCTAAAGGTACAAATCCAAGAAAAGCCAAGTGGATTGAGGTTAGAAAGGTGAGGGAGCTATACCCTCATCTTCAGATAGACTAAAAATAGTCTTTTGGAGGTCCAAAAGCTTCCTAATGGGGAGGTGTGATCCAGGGGATCAAATTTGCTCAAAACTTCAAAGTGTTCGAAATTGCTTCAAATCGAACGAGAGCGTAGGCCTCGTCATTATGAACCCAACGCAACTCGTTTTGGTTCAAACGGACGTCAGGAGTGAGAGATATCACGTTCTGTTCAAAATGACAAACATGCAAAAAATGGGTGCTGACTGTACAGTCCGTACAATCTGTACGAACGATGACATGGCAGGATGTACGACATGTGGCAGGCCGTTATTTGGATAGTTGGCATGTGACATGGCATATTTGCAGAGAACGAGATGATGACACGTGGCCCAGTCAATGGCCGCCACGTGGCCCAGTCAATGGTCGCCACATGTCATATATCTATTGGTTTAAAATTATGTCATTGGCTGGAGTCGACCTCGCGACCTCCGGGCAGGGGGGAGAGACTTGGCAAGAGCCGCTAACCGGCACACCACTAGTTGTTCCTTGTTATATATATCACAAAATATATTTAAATGTTTGCATATGTGTATAGTTTGGGGCGCAATCGGGCTGGGGCTTAGCCCCAGCCCTTGGTTGCACATTGTATTACATATGACCCGATGCTATACCATTCGGGCGCGCGCATGGTTGTGTTTTGTTCCAATGGTTATACAAACAACCTGCCATTTGTCCTTTGACCATTGGCTTGTGGAACGGGAGCCTATGTTTATACTAGCGCGTGGTCGCATGGGTCATATGACCTTGCCCTTGATGGTTAGGGGCTAGGTGCACCTGTAACTATCCTACAATTTGCACGATTCACGCGGTTGCATCCGGTGCTAAGTTTTTATGCTTAAATATGTGTGTGGGCTAGGTTGAGCCAACAAGGGTGTGATTTGTAGATGCAGAGACATCAAGTTTGAAGGGGGGACTTCCAGGAAGCCTATCTTCTTCAATTTTTGGCCAAACGAGGTGCCGAAAAATCCCAACTAGGGGTTTTTGGATGTTCTGAAGCCATTGGAGCAATCTATTTGGAATTTTGAGCATTGTAAAGAATATTTTTGAGCACTTTGAGTAAATAATACAAATGATCCATTGGAAGCTAGACCAGGAGATGTAGCCCAAGAGAGGGGTGAACTCCTTTATCATTTGATGTGTTATGTGTTTTCTGTTCACTGTTTTTTGTTGTTGTTTATATGCATCTTGAATGAGTAAATCCTATTAAATTTGTGTTGCAAAGTTGATCCATTTGCATTTTAACACATAAAATTTAACTTGCAAATATTTTCAAGAATACAAGTCTTCTTCATTTTTAGATAAATATGGAATGAATAGAAAAAAGAAGAGAAGAGAGAGATGTCAAGATACAAATAGAGTTAGAAAAATTAGAAAAAAGGAGTGAAGAAAGAGACATAAAACTCCAAATAGAGCTAGAGGTGATTGATAAAAAAATTAAAGATACCATTCAAACTCAAATAGAGGATAGATTCTTAGGGTTCAAGAGTGAATCACAGATAATGAAGGATAAGATTCAAGAAATAGAAAAACATAAACAATCAACCCAAGAAGGAGGGGTTGAAGAAAATCACAACTTGAGAGATAGGATTAAAGAGTTATAAGAAAAACTCACCAACAATTAGACCCTCAATAATATGGAAAACAAATTGGATATCAAACCCATCAAAGAGGAAATGAATAAGCTAATCGAATTGGACCATGAGAATAACAAAAGAGCCTTGAACCTCATATATGACAAATTGATACAACTTACCTCATAGAAGCAAAGAGGTTAGGAAAAATAATTGATCGCAAAGATAGGTTGATCCATGTCAAAGTAAGTTGTAATGACCATAAATATAGAATACTTAGTAAATCTATGAGCTTAAAAGGGCCAGGAATATTTATAAATGAAGACCTCATTCCCGAAGACCAAGTTGAATTAAGGAAGGAAGTTAAAAAGGTAAAAGAAGCTATGAAATAAGGAAAATGAACAATAATTAGAAATCGAAAAGATACTATTAGGGATAGAGACCATAAGGATAATAATAAATAGGAATTTGGGACACTCGAGATCCTTTTCTGGAATTGTTGTGGCTTTCCATTGCGCAAAGGTCCTATAATAAGTTGGATCCTGAGTGATATTGATATTATCTATCTAGTTGAAACTTGGGAGCATTAAGAATCGAGGTCCCTAACATGGAAGGATTTGTCTTGTGGTCGGCATGGAACAAAAAATCCCATTGTAGAGGGATAGGAGGCATAGATTGTTATATTAGAAATCTTGAGCATTTCTCCTCACATTCAACTTCATAATATTGACCCTCTTAATCAGTACATTTGGATAGAAATTTCAGACACCAATGCTAAGAATATGTATATAACAATTTTTTATTTTGCACCTATTAATTCTACTTTTTATAAGAAAAACAATCTAGATAACAATTGTCGCCATAATAATTTAGAACAAGATATTTATAGTTTGAAAAATGGAGGTAATATCCTCCTGCTAGGAGACTTTAATGCTAGGACTGCAACTAAAGAAGCTACTCTTTTAAGTAATGACTCCAACCATAATCCTTTATGGCTAGATGAGGACCTTGTTTTATCTAATAGCTATAGAAGAAGCTCTGAAGAACTAATTGAGAATTTGTTTGGTACTGAGTTGGTCAAGCTCTGCATCTCTCAAGACCTAATAATTTGCAATGGAGTAATGAAGAGGCCAAACTCCAACCAAATGACTTGTATTCATGGGATAGGTAGTAGTGTTGTAGATTGTGTGGTATCTGATATCTCCGTTTCCAACCAAATAACAACTTTTGACCTTTTAAATGACCATGAGCCTCACTCTGATCATAAGCCTTTAACCCTACCTCTAAACTTTTCCATGCATAGGACCGTCATTGAAGAGAATTTTGATAATCAAATAAACTTGCGCTTT
Organism: Picea glauca; assembly: GCA_000966675.3. NCBI lineage: Eukaryota > Viridiplantae > Streptophyta > Pinopsida > Pinales > Pinaceae > Picea > Picea glauca. The sequence goes on from JZKD02S2235667.1 coordinate 225,698, forward strand.
CACAAAAGTAAAGTTGACATTTTCTTAAAGGATTTAAATAGTAAATTAAATCTTCTAACTTATAAGGACAAAATTGAAGAACTATCATAATTTTACAACTACCCTTCCACTTATATTAACAAGTTCTCTTTCGAGCTATCTTATAAAAAGAATAGTAGAATGACCAACCCTTGGTATGATAAAGAATGTAAAATTGCTAGGAAATCCATTAGGGATGCTTCTAATGAGTCCTTAAAACTCGATAAGATCAATACGTACAAAGCCCTAATTAAAAGGAAGAAAAGATACTATATCAATAAAAAGCAAGAGCAACTTTCACAACTATATAAGATGGATCTTAAGAAGTTCTGGAGCCAAATTCTAAAACACAATACTAAAGAAAATAATAGGATTCCCTTAAGGGACTGAAATTCCTACCTTAAAAATCTTTACGAGTTTCCTAATTCCATGGACACCATTCCTATTATCCCTAAAAATGAATAAGTTTTTTCTTTAGATGACATAGAGTTCGGGGTTAAGCGACTTGCAAATAGGAAAGCTAAGAACATTGAAGGCTACCAAGATGAAATTTTAAAAATCGGAGGGCCAATCTTTATCCCTCACATACACAAGCTCCTCAATTTAGCAGTCAAGCAGGGCTTCCCTAAACCCTGGACGCAAAGCCTCATTGTTCCTATTTTTAAAAATGGGGATAAAAACATCCCCTCTAATTATAGGACCATTATGATTAGACCGATTTTATCCAAGCTTTATGGAATTATTTTGGAAAAGAAGATTAGCTTTTGGCTAGAAAGTCACGGTAAAAGAGCTAAAGGCCAGGATGGGTTTAGGAGATATCATTCAACTGTGGACCATGTTGTTACCTTTAGGATCATTGCAAAGGAGTTTCGCAATACTAAAACCAATATTTTTTGTTGTTTTGTTGACTTTAGAAAAGATTTTGACATAGTTCTTAGGAAAAACCTTTGGAATAGGTTGGAAGAGATAAAAGTGTCTCTGGAGTTTAGGGCTGTTGCAATGAGGATGTATGATAATGTTATTGCTAAGTTTAAAAAGACTGAGGATTGGTCAAAAGAGATTAATTGCAATATCAGAGTCAAACAAGGTTTTCCCTTGTCCCCTACCCTTTTTCGCATATGCATTGACAAGTTAGAAGATTGCTTGGAAAAAACATGATCTGCCCAAGAAGGTGATCTATAGGAGAAGGTTACCATGCAAGCCATAGCTCGGCTTCTGACCAAAAACTCTCCTCAGGGGTCGCAAATCTGAACAGGGACGCACCATTAGTTTGGGTGACTAAGCAAATGGGGATCCAGACCGGGGTGATCCGAGAGTGGCCAATAGGTTTTGGTGATCTCAGAGTGACCTCCAGAGATTAGTGGGAGAAGCCTAGTGCAGCCATGGAAGAGGGAGCACTCACTTCATTCCCACAAAGAAGAAACTAACAAGGGCGCAAACCCTAGTTGGTGCGCCCTCCCTTCTACCTCTGAAAACTCGAAGGAAATTATTTTCTCCCTGAGAGAGTTGCTAGCTAATGAGATAAACTTTCTCTCAGAGGTGGAAGAATCGAAAACAGAGTCACCAAGAGGCAACCATGAAGGAAGGTGCACTGGTTATTCTTCAGAAACCCTAAAAATGAAATTGTCGTGAATGTAAAATGCAAACTCGGAAAAGAAAACAACCAAGACACATAGCTTCAGAAGAAAAGGTAAGAATGCTTTATTTTAGTCCTGGTTCACCTTATATACCAAGGGAACCATTTATTTTACATATATGTAATTCATCATCAAAAGGTGAAGAAGTGTTGCGCCTAGGTGATTTACTTGTGCGCCCTAGGTGGGCGTTCCCCTAGGTGGTCTCCTTGGCCCAATTCCTCCCTGTTTAGATTTGGAAGCGTCCCGACTTCCATGAGAAGATGCATAAACTTGTTGTGAAATACATCAATTATGATCCACTTTGCATGTGTTGGATTTTGGCCTTGGCGGGCTACCAGATATGAAGTGTAAGTCTGGTGTCTTGTAGAGCGACTTCGAGTGTCTAGTATAGTGTCCTTGGCCAATGAGAGTTGGAAATCAGGAATGTTGTCCACTGGATGAGTGATGGTGACTGGTTCTTCCAAGAGGGAAGGCTCAAAAAACTTTCTGTGATTTACATTAATGACATTTTGGATTCCCAGTTGTGGTGGCAGATCCAACCTATATGCATTTTCTCCAATCTTGTCGAGTATTGTATACAGACCATATCTGATTGGCAGAAGCTTGTGATGGTGACATTTGAATCGCTTCTTATCCAAGAGTAACCAAACTTGATCCCTTGGTTGAAAGGCCATGAAGGTTCTTTGTTTGTCATGGCGCTGCTTGGCATGATCTTGGGCTGCTTTGAGTGCTATTGTGACTACACTGTGGTGTTGTGCAATTTGTTGGAGAAATCGTTGAGTTGATAGTTGTTCCTGTTGTTGATGGAAGGTACCTTGAGGAGCCCAAGTGAGTGGAAGCTCAGTTGGAGATGTTGGTTGGAACCCCAAGCAGACTTCAAAAGGTGAAAATCCTATAGAAGAATGTGTTGCCTTGTTGTAGCTATGTTGGATAATGTGTAAGTAATTGTCCCATTATTTGTTGTGCCCAAAGTGAGTTCAGAGAGCATGCACCAAGACTCTGTTGACAACCTTTGTTTGGCCATCCGTTTGAGGATGGAATGCAGTAGAAAACTTGAGGTGGAACCCCAGTAGCGCCCATATGGTCTTCCAAAATGTACTAAGCGAGAATCTCTGTCTGAGATGATACTAAATGGGAGGCCAAAATGGGGCCAGACATGACGGAAATAGAGTTCTGTTGTTTGCATTTCTATAGTACTCTTTGTGCATGGGATAAAAAGTGCCATTTTGTTGAAGCGACATACCACTACCCAGATTGCATCATGTTTCTTTTGGGTTGTTGGAATTCCACTTAGGAAGTCCATTGAGATTGACTCCCAAGGCCAAGAAGGAAGCAACAGTGGTTGATACAACCCATGCTTTCGGTTGGATGGGTTGGATTGTGAGCATAAGGTAAAATCCTGATAAATTTTTCAACTTGAGGCTGTATGGAAGGCCAATGAAAATGGTGTTGAATATGTTGGGTGGTATTTGTGGTCCCAAAGTGGTCCCCATAGGCTGAAGTATGTGCTTCCCTGATGAGCAAGAGGTGGTCTTCCGAGTGTGGAATGCATAGCAAATTCAACTTATATAGCCACCCATCCTGAATAGTGTAGTCTAGGAAGGGGGTCTGATTGATCACTGTGGGGCTTTGCAAAGCTTCCCAAATCTCTTGAAAGTCGGTGTCGATAGCATATTGATCTTTCCATGTGTCATATGTAGCACATCGTACTTCTAGAATGGAAAGAACTGGAGTGGGAGATCGACTTAGCAAATCAGCCATTTTATTAGAAGTGCCTTTCTTGTATATGATGACTAAGTGAAATTGTTGAATGTAGGAGGCCCATTTAAGGTGCCTTTGTTCCTGAATCTTCGATTGAGAGTTGATTAAAATCAAAGGGTGGTGGTCTGTATGCAAAATGGTTTCTTTACCCAAAAAATAATGCCTTCATTGTTTGAGTGCTTGCACCAGACTATAAATTTCCTTGTCATAGGTACTATAATGTTTCTTTTCCTCAGATAGGGTTTCAGAGTGGTAAGCAATGGGGTGTCCTCCATGTTTAAGTAAGACACCAGTAACATATTGTGAGGCGTCAGACTCAATCTCAAAGGGTTGGGAGAGGTCTGGCAGATGTAAAATAGGGGATGAGTAGAGGGCATCTTTGAGCTGAGCAAAGTGAGTAGTTTCTTCTTTGGTCATGATGAATGTAGAAGAAGTATTTGAGATTTGATGCAAAGGTCGAGAAAGATTTGAAAAAGAGGGAATGAACTTATGATAGAAATTGATTCTACCCAAAAAGATTTTCAACTCCTTAGCTGAAGAAGGTAGAGGCCATTGTTTCAATTCTTAGATGTGAGCTGGATCTGGTTGAATACCCTCTGAGCTGACCACAAAGCCGAGATAGGGGACTGAAGTCCGACCAAAATATGATTTCTTCTCTTTGACTTGCAACTTGTGTTCTTGGAGAATTTGGAGAACTTGTCAGACATGTTGCATGTGAGTGTCCCATGTCCGACTGAAGATGAGAATGTCATCTAAGTAGTAGACCACAAATCAACCCAAATGTGCTTTGAAGATGTCATTGATGAGCCTCATGAAAGTGGCTGGGGTGTTGGTGAGACCGAAAGGCATGACTTTTCACTCAAAAAGACCAAATATGGTCTTGAACGTTGTTTTCCAAACATCATCTGGGTTCATTCGAACTTGATGGTAGCTGGCTGTCAAATCCAATTTAGTAAACCACTTAGCTCCTTGGAGGGTGTCGAGTAGTTCCTCAATCCGGGAAAGGGGGTAACGTTTTTTTATTGTGGCTTTGTTAAAGTCTCGATAATCAATGACAAGGCGGATTTATGAGGTATCTCATTTAGGGATGAGAAAGGCAGCAGAAGCACAGGGAGGAGATGAAGGTTGGATGTGGCCAGAGTTGATGAGGTTGGTCAGTTTTCTTTCCATTTCCTCTGTTTCTGTTGGCGCCAATCGGTAAGTAGGGGTGTTAGGTAAGGCAGATCTGGGGATGAGATGAATGGAATGGTCAATGTGGCGGGAGGGGGGAAGTCCCTCCGGAGGTTGAAATACCTCTGGGAACTCATGGAGGAGGGGAGTCATAGTTTCAGGAACATGATGCGTTGTATTGTTTGGTGTTATTGGGCGCACTAAACAGAGAGAGACACATTGTTTTAAGTGTACATGTGGGATTTGTTCTATGGTAGAAGGGGGTTTGGGTTTTGCTGCAGTTAAGATATAAGTGTGGCCTTCTTTGGTAATTTTGTATTGGTAGGATTTGGCTAGATAGATAGAATTTCTTTGGGTTTGGTATGGGATACTGAATAGAAAATCCGCACAATCTAAGGGGGAGACATCACAGAGAATAGTATCTTTGAATTGGCCTATGGCGAAAGTGACCAGACAACGCTTGGAAACTAGGAGGCAAGGGCCATCCTTTTGGACCCATCCAAGTTGATAGCGTTGCGGATGTGGAGTGGTGACAAGAGTAACGTGGTTAACAAGGGCTTGAGACACCAAATTTTTCTGGCTTCCATTTTCCATAATCAGTAAAGCCAAGGCATTTTTGATTTGGCAGTTATGGGTGAAGAGGGGTTGGGTGGATGCATTCAAATCTTCCTGGGTCATTAGAATCAATGAGGGATCTACTTATGTGGGATTTTCCAGAGGAACGTCTTCGGTATATTCTACTTGGGAAGGTGCATTGAGCTCAGTGAGTAGAGTTTTGTTGGTTTTTAGATTTTGGAGGATTCGACAATCTGATGAATTGTGTGAAGTAGTTTTGTAGAATGAGCACTACGATGTCCTTGTAATTGTATTAGGTGTGGGGTTTTGAGTTCGAGGAGGTGTAAAATGGGTTGAGGGATGGGATATGGATGGTTGAGAGGCTGGGGGGGCGGGGGGGGGTGTAAGGGAGGGATTGAGGAATACGACCTCTTGGAGCGACTTTCCTTTCTATAGCCAAAGATCTCTAAAATGTTTTATCTAAAGTTGGATTTTCAAACAGCTCTACTTCTCGACGGAATTGAATTAATAAACCAACCACAAATTTTAATATGAGTACCTCTTCCGGATCTGGAACATGAAGTAAGAGGTGCATCTTGCAGAAGAAGTCTATGTAGCCTTGCACTCCTTATGAAGGGAGTTTTCGAAGTTGGTGCCATTTGATCCATATGGATTGCACATACCTAGGTGGGTAGAAGCGATTTCTCAAATCTTTGGAAAGTTGAGCCCAGGTTTTGATGGGTTTCGAGGTAGAGGATTTTGGAGCATCCCCAATATCTATCACAAATGTGGTCTTCTCTTGCTCTATATCCCACCAAGTTTGTGCCAGTCCTTCTAATTGCAAGGCTGGAATCTAGAGTTTTCTTTCCTCAGTAAGGCCTAGACATGTATTGAAATAGTTGGATAGGCTACGGATCCAAGAATCCACCATTTCACCATTCATTTGCCCAACAAACTTAGGTAGTTGGATTCAAATGTCCAACCAGAATGGATCTGGATTGTTTTGTTGTTGCATTCCGAGCAACTCATTAAGGATGGAGGCAAGATCTTGGACGGGATTTGATGTGTTCGAATCTGAGTCGATTGTCAAAGGATCTTTGCGTGGGGGAATTGTGAGGCCGGTTGAAGAGAAAAGGTGCCCCTAGTTTGCAATGTTGAACAAAGGACTCTGTTTTGAGAACAAACGACTCAAAACCCTAAGGCAACGGAGCTTGAACTAGTCTAGAGGGAGAGATCTGTATTGTTTTAGATATGTGGAGCTCCTCTCTGTGGAAATGGTTATGTGGGCACCCTTGGGGCTTATGAGATCTGTGGATCTTCTTACATAAAATGGAAACCCTAGAATGGGCAAACTATGGATTATTTCATGAAAACCCGCCAAAATAATTTGGCTCAATATTCAAGATCGGAAGATTTTCCATGGATCTTGAGGCTCTGATACCAATTGATCTACTCAAGAAGGATATCTATAGGATAAGGTTACCATGCAAGCCATAGCTCGACTTCTGACCAAAAACTCTCCTTAGGGGCACAAATCTGAACAGGGACACACCATTAGTTTGGGTGACCAAGCAAATGGGGATCCTGACCGGGGTGATCAGAGAGTGGCCAAGAGGTTTTGGTGATCTCAGAGTGACCTCCGGGGATTAGTGGGAGAAGCCCAGTGCAACCATGGAAGAGGGTGCACTCACTTCATTCCCACAAAGAAGAAATCAGCAAGGGCGCAAACCCCAGTTGGTGCGCCCTCCCTTCTGCCTCTAAAAAATCAAAGGAAATGATTTTCTCCCTAAGAGTGTGGCTAGATAATGAGATAAGATTGCTCTCAGAGGTGGAAGCATGGCAAATGGAGTCACTAGGAGGCAGCCATGAAGGAAGGCACACTGGTTATTCTTCAGAAACCCTAAAAATGAAATTGTCGTGAATGTAAAATGCAAACTTAGAAAAGAAAACAACCAAGACACATAGCTTTAGAAGAAAAGGTAAGAATGATTTATTTTAGTCCCGGTTCACCTTATATACCAAGGGAACCGTTTATTTTACATATATTTAATTCATCATCAAAAGGTGAAGAAGTGTTGTGCCTAGGTGATTGACTTATGCGCCCTAGGTGGGCGTTCCCCTAGGTGGCCTCCTTGGCCCAAATTTGGTTGTGTCGTCCCTACTCTCACTGATATAGTCATCAATCTTCTTCTTTATGCCGATGATATTGTTCTTTTGGCAGGGATTCCCCATGATCTTGAAAACCAACTAAGAATCCTCAAGGATTTTTGCTCCAATATGGGTATGATTGTTAATAATGATAAGACTAAGGTCATGATTATGAAATCCAATAATATCCCTTATGATACCTTCGTATATGACAACAACAAATTGGAGGAAGTGACTTCATACAAATATCTTGGAATTGATATTCACCACAATCTCAACGTGAATTATAGCATTAAGAAAATGATTATTGGGGGATGGAAAGCTTATTATGGGCTTGAAAACAATTGTAAATCAACTGATCTTTGGAGTTGGGATAAGAATAAACTCCTCTTTGAGACTCTTGTTACACCTATTATTCTTTATGGATGTGAATCCTGGGGCTGTAGTATCTCTCGTGAATCCTGGAGAAAGATAGAGAAAATACAAAAGAATTCTATAACCTATAATCTCAAAATTAAAGGAAATACGCCCTATCCCATCCTCCTCTTAGAAACAAGTCTCTCCCCCATTGAGATCATGGCTATGACTAGATACCTAATGTATAAGAACAAGTTAAACAACATGGAAGACAAGAGGCTTCCTAAAATTGCTTCAAAAGCGAGTCATAACCACCATCCACTCAAGTGAGGATGGCATAAAGATCCTCGGTCTTGGCTAAACTATTGGGGAATCATGGAAGACACAATTTTGTAGAATAAAAATACTATTAAAAAAAACATCAAATCAAAATTTAACGAGAAAATGTGGTGTGATAAAGAGTTAGAGGAAAAAAGAAAATTAAGGTATTATAAAGATGTAATCAACCCTAATCTAGAAGATCAAAATTATCTATATGTTTTGCCAAGTGTAA
>JZKD02S2235667.1:236692-271986 GCA_000966675.3 Picea glauca
AAATATTGAAATATATGAAGGCAACAATAATGCTTGAAATATATTAACCAATTAGAGATGAGAAAAATAAATATTTTTACTATATCAAAATATATATATTTTTTTCTTAAGTTAAACATTACATTTTACAAACAAATTTAAAATATAAAGCAAATTAATGTCAAATCAATAGCAAACTCATTGGTGTAGTCCTCCTTTGGAGGGAGTAATAATGTCATATAATATTATTGATTAATAAATTAACAAAAATAATGTAAATTATTGATTGATAAATTAATAATGTAATATAACTTTATTGATGAAAAATTTATTTATTTATTGATAAAAACATTGAATATATTAATACATTAAATGTATTAGTAAATATATTACTAAAATATTAATACACAAATAAACTAATTTATTAATAATACAATAATAAAGTAGTAATACATTAAAATTAATGTATTTAATAATACATTATTATTTTTTTTGACCAAAACGATTAGAGGATTTGTATTAAGTGTGGACCAGCCACTAGAGCGATTACAAAATGGCAGGACTTCACTGAGCCTCTGCCTGAGAGGAGCTTAACACTGCTCCTGAATACACATGTATTTATCATATTCCGAAGAAGCTAACACTAACTAGCTAATGCGATTTATTTAAAGCCTTGGCTCTATACAAAATGCCAAGATGCTAGAGGGGGTGGGATTTGCTTCAGGTGACGGCAGAACTAGGTTTCTGAATCATTCCTCCAGTCTCGGTTGAGCTGGGCCATTTTCTCTTCCAACTGCTCCACTCTCAATTCAAACTCTTCCTGCGGGTTCTTGAGCTCCTGGTGGAGCTTGCTGAGCTCTTCAAAGAAACCAATCTTTGTAATGGAAATGTCTTGCTCGAGTTGATCTAGTCTTCTACCGGCTTCCGAGTCCAGGTTCTCCAGAAAGTCTAATTGGTGCTACAACATTTTCTTCAAATTCTCTAGTGTAGTGTCCATGATCTTCAACCGTTCCTCCAGACTCGGACTCTTGCTTGTGCTGGCTGCCATCTCTCTGGTCGTCCCCTTAGTCGCACTCCTTGGCTCTTCAAGCTCGCAGGCAGAGGAATCGCTGCTCATGAATGAGATGGGCTTGGGCCTTCGTCGTTATTTTAAATTCGTGCCCCTTGACCCATATGATTGCGCCCTATACTGCAGAGGGGGAGAGGTATGGACAATGGGTGCGCATGTCCCCTTCCTGTCTGCTCTCCACTTGGTCATGGTACCGCCCCCTGTCGCTATCCTCTAATGGCTCGACTTTGTTTCGCCGATCTTGGTCGATTCCCCTGTTGTCCTTGTGCTCATCTCATCCATTTGCTGGATATGCGCGTGAGGCACCTTGGGTTACGGTATCTCCATAATGGACATCATTCCATTGAGGATTAAGCTTCCTAGCGCAAGGAGTACGCCTTTATTGGCTTCCACATCAGCCTTCGCGTTCAGCTTCCTTAAAACATGAAATATCTCATAAGAGTTGAATCTAGTGAGAAGGAGACGAATTTCGCTGAGGAGATTATTAAGTTTGGCGCTCTGGGTTTGAGTTTGGCAATTAATGGTTCTGACTATTAGTCTGGAGTCTCCAACGATGACCAGGTACTGGATCCCCTGCTCTTTGGCTTGCTGAAGCCCTTGCCATAAAGCCATGGCTTCTGCAATGTTGTTGGTCTCAATACCTAGTCCCAGGGCATAACTAACGATAATTTCTGCACTGGGGCTCTCAATTATCCCCCCTCTGCCTTCTAGCCCCAGGTTGCCTTTGGAGGCCCCGTCAAATGACAGGATGTAAGCCTTCCTTTCTTACTTCCAATTGTGAGACGGCTATGACTTCTTGTGCACTTCAGATTTTGAACTGATCCAGCCAAAGGACCTCTAATTCATCTGGTTTCTCTTTGTAATTGGACTGACATAAGTAAAGGGCACTTTCTCCAAAAAGTGCCTTGATGCTGGCAACCACCATGGGTGCGCTCCTCGCAGTGTCCCTGAAGATCCTGCTATTTCTTTCCAGCCATAGGCTCCACAGAATAAATTTTGGGAGGATTCTCCAAAGCGCGACGGTTTGATTTTGAGTTCGGTGTTGGAACAGGTACAGGGTGTCCCAATGCTGAAAAAGGCTTTTAATGTCTTGTGGCAAGTTGACTTCAGCTGCTGATCCAATTGTCAGCCTCCAAACTTCTTTAGAAAAGGCACAATTGAGGAGGAGGCGATTAGTAGTTTCTTCTGCTTGCTGGCAAAGTGGGCACCAGTGGGGGCCAGCCCAACCTTTCCTTTGGAGGACTTCCCCTGTTAGAATGTTGTTGTGGGCAAGGGTCCAAATAAAAAAATCAATTTTAGGAATGGACTTGGAATGCCAAATCGCTTTCCAAATGATCAGATTCTCTGGAGCAGTAGGGACCTTGAGAAAAAGTCTATAGCCGTTAGCAGTGGTGTAGTCTTTGGCATTTCCCCCCCAGCCTCTCTCATCCTTCCCCTTCTTTTTCAGCGAGGCTTTCCCATGTAGGCAGTGTTTGAGGATTCGCCATTCCCCTTCTAATTCTGGTGGTAAATTGCTCACTTTCCACCCTTGCCACGATTGATGCCTGTCCTCACCCCAAACTGAAATATCCGTAAGAGTCCTTAAATTTTGGGTCCCCATCCAGTTCTTAAGCCTTCGCAGGTCCTGCTTCGAGTCAAGAGGGGGGTCTCCTAGGATTGAGTCATTCCAGATTTTGATTTTCCTTCCATTTCTTGGGACCCAGGTGAGGTGAGGAATGAAGAGAGGCAAGGCTTTTTTGCAGAGAGTTAAAAAAGGGGATCCTTTAGAATACTTGTAGGGAGTTTCTAAGCAGCGGTCCCTCGCCCCCTTAAAGTACTTTTTCCAGAGAGCAGACTTGCTCCAGGTAAGTGTTCCAGAGACTATGTTCCACAGCAGCTTTGCCCCCAGCGCAAGGTTCTGTATGCGTGAATTTTTAAAATTGAGGCCACCTTCCAAAAGAGGTTTGGAGGACTTTTCTCAATTTATAAGGTGCAATTTCCTTCTGGTCTGTTTCCCACCTTCCCAAAGGAAGCGTCTTTGCAGAGCTTCGATTTTTTGTATTGTGGAGCAAGAGGCTAGAAGCATTGAACTCTGGTATATGGGTATGCTGGCTAGAACTGATTTAATTAGAACGACTTTCCCTGCCAGATTGAGCCAATTCGCCCCCCAATTGAAAATTTTCTTCTTTAGCTTGTCAATTAGATGGTTCCACCGAGTGGCCCTTGGGATGGCCTTAGAAATTGGGATTCCCAGGTAAGTGAAGGACTCCCAATTGGTGTGGCCTTCCATCTCTAGTACTCTTGCAATCTCGAGCATTTCGTTGGGCGTGATATTCCAGCCATATATCTTGCACTTTGCTTTGCTTATTTTGCTGCCTGAGATTGAAGTGTATGCCTCGAGTTCTTCCTTAAACTGTTTTGCAACTATTGAGCTTGCTCCACCTAATAGCAGGGTGTCATCCGCGAATTGAGCATGGTTAATGTCTTTCACCCCTTGAGCTATTCTTAGACCCTGCAGAATTCTTTGGGCTTGGGAATTTCCCAACTGATAGCTTAGAACAGAGGCTTGGATTGCGTAAAGGAGGGGAGAGAGGGGGCACCCTTGCCTTAGCCCTCGAGAGGCCTGAAAGAATTTTGTTACTCTTCCATTTACCATGGGAGCTATCCAGGGTGAGCCTATGCAGGCCTTGATCCAGTTGACAAAAGCTTGATCAAAACCAAATTTCTTCATAACTCCGAATAAAAAACTGTGGTTGACTCTATCAAAAGCATTAGCGAGGTCGAGCTTAATGATCATACATTTTTCCTTTCTCTGGATGCTTGAATGAAGAGCCTCTTGGACAAGGAGGATGTTGTCAATAATGTGTCTGCCTTTAATGAAGCCTCCTTGATTTTTTGGGATGATGTGGGGAAGAATTGTTTTCCATCTATTTGCGATGATCTTAGTGAGGATTTTATAGCTAATGTTGCAGAGTGATATCGGCCTGAAACAGTTGAAACTGGATGCTCCTTTCTCCTTCAGGATGAGGGCCAGGAAGGCCGAGTTGGTGCTCCCTCCTAGCTTACTGCTTGATTACGATCTCCTTATCATTTTGGTGAGGTCAGATTTGATTATCGCCCAGCAGTGTTGAAAAAATCTGGTAGTAAACCCATCCGGTCCAGGGGCTTTATCCAGATTCATTTGATCCAGGGCCTCCTTTACTTCTTGCTGCGAAACCTCCTTTAACAGATTGCGGTTGGTTTCCTCATTAATGAGCGCTGGAATGATGGAGAGGGGGGGTACCTGTGGGGGTCTATGTTTGTCCTTTGCGATTCTGTATAGAGGGCTGAGAAGGTTTCGAATGCTGCTTGATTGATACCTTCTGGATCTGAAATTATTGTGTCTTGAACTTGGATTTCAGTGACTGCCTTATAATGTTTCTGAGCCTCTGCTTGCTTATGGAAGTAACTTGTGTTTTTGTCTCCTTCCTTCAGCCAGAGGCTTCTAGATTTCTGCCTCCAGTAACTCTCTTCCTCCCTGGATGCCTTGAACCATTGGCTTTGAAGAAGGACTTCTTGTTGCAGGTCCTCTTGGGTGATTTCTTTGCGTTCCAGCTCTTGCTGATGAATCTCAAGGATTTTTTGGGCCTCTTTGCGTGAGGAGGTTGGGTCAGGGTGGTTTCTTGCCGAGGCTTTCAGGGCGACTTTTAACCTCCTTAGCTTCTCTTCCCATACATAGGAGGCAGATCCAATGACTTTGCCTGTCCATGTGCTGGACATTATTTTAAGGAAATCCTTGTCTTGGATCTAGGACGGATTGAACCTGAAAGGGATGGGTCCCTTCCCTTGCTCTGATTTAAATTCTAACCAAATAGGTTTGTGGTCTGAAGCACTATGGGGTAGGATCTGTGCTAATGCATTGAACCCCAGGGTTAGGTAAGAGCTTTGGATGAGGAATCTATCCAACCTGGCAGCTATATGCCCCAGACCTAACCTCTTATTGGACCATCTATAGTGCCCCTTGGCCGATTTTATATCTATTAGCTCCGAGGCTGTAATAATATCTTCCACCCATTCTCTGGATGGGTCTCTGACTATAGTGCCACCTCTCTTTTCCTCTTGGCTTAGGGTTACATTTAAATCTCCGCCTAAGATGATGTTATCTAGCTCGTTTCTTTGAAGAAAGTCTTGGAGGGTTTCCTAGCAGATCCTTTTTTCTTCTATGTGCTGTGGAACGTAAATATTAATAAGATTTACCTGGATCCCAGAGTCTTTATGGAGGAGCAATGTGTGGATCCAATGCATGCGAGTGTCTGAGTCGAGCAATTCTATTTTGGTGGTGTTCCAGAGTATGCAGAGACCGCCTGACGCGCCTCTGGCACTTTCAGCTATTCCTTAACTGTTTTTCTAGACGTTTCTTGAAGCTTTGAGAGAGTCTTGTTGACTCATCTTGGTCTCCTGGAGAAGTAGGATGTCCACCTCCGAGGTTTTGATGATATCTTTGAGAGCTTCTTCTTTCCTTTTTCTACCGAGGCCCCTATAGTTCCAGGAGGTTAGCTTCATTGATTACCTTGGGGAGGGGAATGGCCTCCTTGGGAGGCTTTGAAGAGCTTCCTTGTTTGCCTTCCGCTGATCAGTTGCTTGATAGTTGGTTGGGCACCCTTTAAGACGTCCTTGTGGGTTTCTTGGTCTCTTTCGAGTTTTTTGGATTTCTGGCCTTTTCTTGGTTTCTTTGGAGAGGCCCAAGCTTCGCTTGCACCTTCCGATTCGCTGCCGGATGAGATTTCCCCTACCTTTGCGCCTTGGGTCGCTCTGATCCTTGGGGGGGATTTTCTTGGAATATCGTCCTCTATTAGTTCTGGTGTTTTCCTGTTCTCAGGGGATTGGGTGTCTCCTTCAGCTTCTCCTTGAGTTTCCTGGGTCGGCTTTCCCGGCTCTCCACTAGGTTCCTGGTCCAAGACATTAAAGATGTTAGCCGTTTCTTTGCCTCCTGGGTTCTTTTCTTTTGCTGGGGCTGGCTTGTCGCTTCTTGGTCCTTTTGGTTTCGGCTTCCCTTTCCTAGCCTGCTGCCAGCCGTCTTCCCCTTCTTTCTCTATACTTGGGTTTTTTGGGCAGTTCAGCTTGAAGTGGCCGTATTCGTGGCAGCCTCTGCATTTGAAGGGGAGTTGCTCGTAATCGATCTTTTGGAAGTGCTGCCAGTCCCTTACCGTTAGTTTCACCGCTTCTGGCAGGCCTACCTCCAGATCCACCTCCACACAGATCCTTGCGCAGGAGTACTGGTCTTTTGGGTCCGCTTTGTCTATGTAGTGTCCCAAGCCATTTCCAATAGCTTGGAGCGAAGAAGAGTTCCCGCAGTGGATTGGAAGATTTGGGAGTCTTACCCAAACTGGGATGTCTTTTGGTACTTTCGAGGCTGGATCGAAGCTAGGGGTCCATCGATTCAGATAGAGACCTCGTGTGCCCATGAAATACGGCCTGTTCCTGAAGATTAGATCTCTATCCTCTTGAGAAATGAATTCAAAGATGAAGAAACCCCTCCCAACCGCATAGCAAGTTACGGTATTTGTTATTAGAGGCCTCCAATTCCTTTGGATCTAGTTATCCGTTGTTCGGGCTGAGGGCCATAGGCCCATGAATTGACCTACTAGGCCACGATCTGCAAGAGACAGCGCGACCTTCATAGGCTGGTCTGGGGGAAGAGCGATCTTAGGTATCGCGTCCAGTTTTTTCACGAAGCTCGGGGGTTCCGCAGGGGGGAGCTTCTTGTTGCTTGTTGCAACAAGCTTACGGAAGGAAGAGGTCGGGGAGGGAGGGGGCGGCGGCTCCCCTCCGCCCTAGCCAGGCATGAGTGCGAAAGAGGCGAACCCTAGAACAGAGCGAGTGCGCCTTCACGAGCTAGAGCCGAATCACTTTGTTTTGCATTGGTATTAACAATCGTATTTAATAATACATTATTACATTACTATAAAGTATGAATTAAATAGCTATTACATTAATGTATAATGTAACATATTAAACTTTTAATACAATAATAACCTATTAATACACTAATATATATATATATAAATTTATTGATTGATAAATTAATAATATAATGTAACATTATTCATACATTAATAATATAATGATATGTTAATATTAAACTCTTAATACATTAATAACATATTAATACACTATATATATATATATATATATAAATTAATAATATAATGTAACATTATTTATACATTAATAACATAATGATCTGTTAATGTATTGTATAAATTAAAGTAATAATTTTCAATATTGATTCATACAATAATAATAATTACATTTTTCTAATATGATGTATTTTTAAATGAATCCTATGAAATAATCGTATTAAGACATGTAGAAAGACTATGGTAATAAAGTTAAATATTTTTTTAATGTCCCACATCTTAGCTATTTAAAACCGCCGTGCATATATAATGAAGAAGATCCTTTGTAAATAAATAAAAATCGTACACACGAACTTCTACGACCGTAAATAAATATGCATTTCATGCAATTAATGTCAATCATATCACAGAATTATGGCGTGGATGACCAAGTTCTCACTAAATGCAGAAGGTAACAATTTCACATCAAATGAGAATGAGTGTTCAATAAAAGACAATTTACTTTCTTATGTTTTTTCATAAATAAATTAGATTTGGTAATGCTCGGTGATGAATTTGCAAATAACGATAACACTCATATAGCCGTCAAAGTACATTTTTAATCGAGCTTTTAATTACTCTACGTAAATATAATCGTGCCCGAAGCAGAGTTTACAATAACTCAAATGAAATGAATGAGAGCGCAGGTTAATTATCCACTGTAGAAGAGACTTGAAACTTTCTTCCTGGACTTGCATATATAGCAGTATCACATCTGTGCGTTAATTGTCCATGCAATGCTTGTAGTACTGGCAAAAATGGAAGGGAATAGCAGGATCAAAATGGCAGAAGAGACAGTGCGAAGATTAACGGAAGATTTGTTACTTCAAATTTTAGGAAGACTACCCATGAAAAGCATCATGAGGTTTCGTGCAGTTTGCAAAAGGTGGAAGGAAATGTTTAATTCTCTAGAATTCAGACGGTTAGTGTCCACCTTAGCGGTTCCTACAACTCCTGCCTTTCTTCTTGTTAGAGAAATGCAGCCTTCTTGGTTCATTAGAAACCTGTGGATTAGCACAGAAAGTAGCTACAAATTTCACTGTCTGTCTCTGGATTTTCTTCCAAGCCCTGTTGCCATTGTGGCCGGTTGCAAGAGCTTACTTTGTTGTTGTGGCAAAGATGGAATTTACATATGCAGTCCAGTGACCAAAACCTGGATAGAGCTGCCTGAGCGTCCTGAGCCTAAACATAGAATATTCGATTTCGTTTCTCTAGCTTTCGATACACGCGCTACATGCTGTACTCTCATCATGGGAAATAATTCTACAGTAGACAATGATACAGTGGTTGATATGTACGATTCCAAGACTGATAAATGGACTCAATTGGAGATACCTGCGGACGATTTAATTCGGCCTCGAGGAGAGGGGATATATTCAAATGGAAAATTTCATTGGTTAAATGATGTACATGATGGGCAGAGTTTCAGCCTAGTTACTTTCGATGGGGTTCAGGGACTATGGAACACAATCCAAGGGCCACCAAGCTTCAGAGCTAAAATGCTATTGGAACGTCAATTTCCAGTCCAACATGTTGTGAAAATTACTGGCTGTGAAGGGCATCTAGTTGTAGTTTGTGATTCTATATGGACGCTTAATGCGGATGAAGAAGAAGGAGAGAAATGGTCAAAAACATTCGACGATAAGTACCTGGTGACACTTACTTACATTGCAGTTAATGAGAGTGGCTGTGGTTTAGCCTTTGATATAGCGGCCAGCAACGTTAAAGTTCGGAGCTACGAAGGAACATTGTTGCAGGAAATAGACTTCTCCGAAGTAGAGGATATATCATTATCAGAATATAAACATTCTCGGAGTAATTTTAACGAGGATTATATGTGTTAGATGTCACAGGGTTAAATATTTTAGCTTAAGCGACCTCTTAATTTTACTGACTTACACTGCTTAATACTAGCCTATTCTGTAATCTAATAGACTGCTTAATTTTACTGACTTACAGTGCTTAATACTTGTCTATTCTGTAATCTAATAGAGTAGTACATCCAACATCCATAATCTGAATGCATAGTTTCAGAGGACATAATAACTCATTCGGGTGGTTGAATTCCGTACGTCAAAATGTCTAAAAATTTGGGGATTCCCTACGTCAATAAAGAGAAGACTGACAATAATATAGATTGTAACGGTTATGGCGGATGCAGTTCAAGTAAATGCTCTAATAGCCCATACCTATGATATTCCATACATCCCTAAAGAAGGCAGTGGAGACTCTCGAACTGTACCATTCAACATATCTGAATTTAATATTCTTTATAAGTGATGGTTTTCAATTCAATCTCACCTCTATTTATAAGTGATAGTTTTCAATTCAATCTCACCTTTATATAAATTGAGTAAGATTAGGATTCCACTTTTACAAAAGTAATTAAAGTTGTTGATGAAGAAAGATGTTACTTAATAAGATAATAATTTGCATCATTAAAGTAAGAAAAGTTTTATTTTAGTTAATTGGGTTTTGTTTGGGTGGTTGGGAGGAATGATTGTTATCCTCCTCACTCAAGTTAAGTGCCCATTATAACCATCAATTTTAACCATTGTTGGGGGCCATTGGCCCTCAAAGAACTTTAGAATTTGAAGAAAAAAATTTATACCTGAATTAAGAAAGAAAATTCAAAAGATAAAAGAAGACCCATCCATCATTAATCATCATCATTATCATCATAAATATTATATACTAATATTTTCATATAAATGAATAAAAATAAATAAAATTGTCTTTAATTAAATAACTAAATTAAATTGAATATCTCTTTATTATTCTATTATAATTTTATAATAAATTAAATTATATATTTTAATATTAAAAATCATATTAAATTAACAATATAATACAATACATATATTTTTTTTCTTAAAAATTAATAATTATATATCATATAAATTAATTAAAAATTTCTCAGAGAAGAGACATTTCCTTACAAAACTATTTTACATATGATTGATTGAACAACTAAATTAATTAATACGAAAAACATGTATTGTATAAATAAAAGGAAAGAGAATCTTTTACACTTATCAAAGCTTGATCCTAAAAAGTTTTGGAGGAAAATACTAATTCACAATATTAAAGAAAATAATATAATTCCTTTTGGATAGAAAGGCATGGTAAAAGAGCTAAATGCAAGGCCACGCCATATTTAGGAGATATCATTTAACTGTGAACCATCTTGTTACCCTTAGAGTCATTGCAAGGGAGTTCTGCAATACTAAAACCAATCTTTTGTTTTGTTTTGTTGCCTTAAGAAAAATTTTGACACAGTTCTCAGGGAAAACCTTTGGGATAGGTTGGAAGAGATAAAAGTGTCTTTCGAGATGAGGGCTAGGTAAAATCATGAATGTGGGCAAAACTTTTGTGAGAATCAGGTCGCGAAAATATCTAATGGCAAATTTTCAGTTGAATGATTTAACTTTTTTCAGCCAAACTCATTCATTTTTCGGTCGAACATTAAATCTAGTGGCACCCTAGAAATTTGTGACATCAAATACATGTGTCATATTTTTTATCCGACAACCATTTTTTCAGCCGAAATATTTTTTCGAACGAAATATTGTTTCGGCTAAAATAATATTTCGGCTAAAATAGTTTCCCTGAAAGTTATATATATATATATATATATATATATATATATATATATTCCACATTTCTCATTCAACAGTTTATTTCTTTGTCATTTTCCTTATCTTTCCCACCATACCCGCCCACAGTTTATTTCCCTGTCATTTTCTTTTTCTTTCCCGCCATAGAGCACTCGCCATAAAACATTTTCCTTCATTTGAATTAGATATCGAAATACATAAACACTCAAGCGACATGAGGAACACCTATTTCAGATAAATTAATCTTCTCTTTAGGTCGCGTTCTTTGGTTAGGACTGATTCTAATGTAATTTGAATTAGATATCGAAATACATAAACTATCTCTTTGAATAAAATTTTATATGTTACCTCTATTTTGGTTGTTTTTGTGGTTCTTCCGTCTACAAGTTTTTGAACAAGTCAAAAAAATATCAATGATATAGTTTTATTGGTATGAAGGGGATGAGTTCATGATAATCTCAGTGGTATGGTTTATTAATTTATTTTTGACATTTTCCACGTCCTTTAACTTGCTTATAGTAATACCTAAATAGTGGGGGTTACAGAGTTTAAAAAATGTGGGAATTTCCATGGTGGACTTTGTACTATACTATATTGATCAAATGAACTAGCTATAATATTCCCTCTAGGATGTGATCTTTTAACTAGGACAAAAGTCAAGATCCTCCTTATCTTTTGATTTTTTGGTTCTCCTTAAACCCCACATGTGATAGAACAATAATTTTCTTTCTTTCAATGTGACATTAAATAAGTTCATTTTGCACCAAGGTTCTTTCTTTAACACCATTTCCAATAGAAGATGTCAATCCTTGGGAGCATCTATCCTCTTTCTCACCAACTAGTTTATTGTAGATTTAGTAAATCCAATGAAAAAGAGATTGAACCTCTCACACTCGATACAATGCTTTAAAATAATGTGGTTCTCTCCTTTATAGTTATTCTCAATAGGGAGTAATAGTACAACCACCTCTTTGGAGCATTCATGGCTTGACTCCATCCTATTTGTTTTCCATTGTAGATTCCATGGTGAGCTTCCCTTCCATCATGTCAGTGATAACTTTGCCATTCAACATGATCCTCATCATTTCTCTCTAAATCTAAAACATGTCATTGAGGTGGTATCCATCATATTTTAGGTTTTTATTCCTCACTAATACTCAACAAATTAGGAAATGATCATCAATTTTTTATGTTTTTTGAATAAGATATTAAAAGAATCTTCAATAAATTTTAAAGAAAATCTCACAAATTTAACACTATATTTACAACAATGTTACATGTGTTTATATGCATTTGTAATTATACATTTATACTCAAATCTACAAGACTAATCAAACTATGTAGGTAGATTCCTTCCAAATAATTAATATTGATGTAGAATCATACAAGGATTATTCCATTTAATTACATGTTGTTATGAGTATATATAGTTTCAGAAACATCATACTCATTAAAATCCTAACCAATTATCGTCCCAAAATTACCATCCGTGTCAATTGGTTTATGTGATTTTTCTATTATATATTTTAATGAAATTATATTTTTGGCCTTATCTATTGCTTTCTTGTACATTATGATCGACTTTGCCTTCTCCAAAATTACCATCCGTGTCAATTGGTTTATGTGATTTTTCTATTATATATTTTAATGAAATTATATTTTTGGCCTTATCTATTGCTTTCTTGTACATTATGATCGACTTTGCCTTCTTCATTTATCTTTAAAATATTTTAGTTGTTGATTAGTTTTCTCTATTTTAAACTTGCACAACATTGTCTTTGATTTGATAGTGGTCATTTACATGATTTTTACAAATGCATTTTACTCATGTTATTTTATTTCTTTTACATTATAATTGATTTATATACTTACCATCTAATTAATCATAGTAGATATTAACATGAATGAATAATTAATTCATCACTAAATTAAGAAAAAAACATTAATTTTTAAAGATACTTAATATATGTAAGGTAAAGGATATTTGATACATATAAAGTAAAGTAGAAGATCTACAGTGACTATTTTAGCAAATCAATTTTCTAATAAATATTAGTTTTAGGGTATAAAAAATCCAAAGTTACATTTTCCTTTCCATATTGATCAACCCTATAAGAGTTTTTTTTGTTAATTATTCGATGTTTATTTTAAGAATCAACATTTTATAAGAACACACTTGAATTAGAGACATGTATTCATCTAATCTATCTTCCACCTATTCCATACTTTTGGATTGCATGCACTTGTTATCTTCAACACCTCTACATGGACCTTTTGTCATTATGTTGGCTCTAACCTAGAATGCTTGTTTATTTATAATAAAGCATATTTATTGTCATGTTTATTTATAATTATTCGATGTTTATTTCAAGCATCAAAATCTTATAAGCACACACTTGAATTAGAGACACATCTTCATCTAATCTCTCTTCCACCTACTCCATTCTCTTGGATTGCATGCACCTATCATATTCAACACCTCTATACAGACCTTTTGTCATTATGTCGGCTCTAACCTAGAATGCTTGTTTATTTATAATAAGGCATATTTATATATAGATGCTTATCTTATCCCTGCATATGTCTAGCATTGTTAAAACCAATTTTGTGGATCGACCCATTCATGCCTAGGATTTGGATCACACTTTTCACATGGTGTCTTATAGATAAAGAATCTCCTTCAAAATGATGAGAATGTCAATGAGCTCATGGTGTCTAAGAGTGATGACATATCCCTCTTAGACCTCAAGTTTATCCACTTTCAACGAGAGTTCCTAGTGATTGATACCAACCCTCTTCTCCCACACTATAATGTGGTCTTACAAGTCCAATGCGAGTAATTTCTATCTCCACTCCTCATTTCTTTGAGGAATGAAATTAACACCTTTTTCATGAGGTCATAATTAGAATAAACATCGAAATAGATGAGCACTCAAAGAAGCTTCACTCAAGTTCCTCTCTTGTGAAAGTGGATATCACTTCCTTCTATACCTTGATCCATGAGTATCTCAATGTATTCACCTTGAAATATGAGGATGTCAAAGGAATGGATCCCTCTATTTTCATCCATAACATTGTGACCTATGATAATTCTACATTGATTGGCCATCATTAGTGTGTAGTAATCCTAATACCACCAAAGATGTCAAAGTTGATATCCACAAAGCTCTTGGATGTGGGATATCATTCATGCCATCAACTATTTTTAATTTGGTCTTAAACATAGTCCCCATCATGAAAGAGATTGGGTTCATCCATGATTGTGTTGACTTTCAAGATATCAATGCTTCTTATCTCAAGGAAAATTTAATCCTGAGAAATGTATTTTTATGGTTGAATCTAGTAGGATTATAGGGGTAATAATTTATTATTGTGGAATTAATATTGACCTAAATAAAATCCATGCTATTTGTGAAATGATGTCTCCCCATATGATTACCATAATATTCTCTTTCCTAGGAAAAATTGAGGTACTACTATGCTTCCTAGATTTTTTTTTTTCTCACAATTACTAAGCTATAAATTCCCTCCTAAAAGAGTATGCGCCACTTAATTGGATAGGAGTAACTCAAAAATTATTTTATAATCTAAAATAATTCTAATTTATCCTCCCCTCCTTTCTCATCCTATTGATGATCACCCATTGATATTGTGCACATTGGTGACTAAGACCTTGAGTGTACTATTTATTATATCAGCAGCATATATGTCCCCTATGAGGTCAAATAAAATTATCAGTTGAGAATTATATCTTGGACATTATCTTCTCGAACAAGAGTCTTATACATCACATTCTTAACCAAAAAATTCATGTCATTATTCACCATAAACCTCTCTATCATTTCTTTAGGAATATTAACCTCTTCGCTAAACATATAGTTTGATGGATCCTTATTCAATGGGATTTTGACCTTTAATTTCTCAAGAAAAAGTACCAAAAGGGAATGATCATGGATAATCATATAGATGACGCCTCCTTCCCTCATCTTATGTCAACTGAGAAAATGATGCCTTCTAAGACGAATCCATTTTCAATATTCAAGAAGTGACCAACTCTAACCCATGAATGGTGCAATAATGTGGTTTACCATATATTATATTAAAAAACGTCAGCATATCCACATTGTATATACACCTTCAGTTTAAGAGTATTGTTAATATTCCACAAATCCTTCCACCACCAAGCATCCTCATTTTTGCAAGTTCTGCAATTCACCAAAAAGGGAGGGAAAAACAAACATTTGATCCAATAACTTTAATAATTTACTCATCATTCTCTTCATCAACATCGACATTCAAAGCATTCAATCGAGCAATTAATTTTTCCTTTATATTTTCATAGGTTAGTTTCATTGTCAAGTAATGCTTTTGTACTTTAGGGACATATTTCTTAGTGTGTATGATTGATGGGGATGATCGAATGGAAACATGTACTTTATTATAGAACTCTTCAATGTTTCAGGTTCTATACCTTTCTTAATATACTAAGAAAAATGGGATTGACACTTTGGAATCTAAATATGAATAGCCATCATATGAGGAATGGAATTGGTTTGATGTAAAGTAAAATAGTGTCAATTGATTAACATAATTTTCTTGTGACACATACAATTGTTGTTTTCCATACATTTGCAACTTGGTACACATATATAATATATATGGATCCAAAGGAGTCACTGCAACGTGATCCTCCAATTATGCCTCACAAATGCTTTAGGTAGTCCAATGAAAGAAATAGAGGGACCCCTATTTTTACAAGCACCCCTAGTCTGACAGGGACCCCTGGTTCGACATAGAACCCTAGTCAGGAAAGGGAAACTAGTGAATAAAGGGAGTTCAGTCAAACAAGGAGATCTAGTCATTCTAGAATACCATCGAATTCATATATATATATAGTTAGGCATTGCGAGAGAGAGCACAATCATGTGCAGGCGATGAAACAGGTGATCCATTGCATGAAGGATCAATGTGATCCTCTGGTGGTGATGATTTAGGGGGAAGTTGTAATCGATCAAGATTGAACAGAAATTCCCCCTTGTTGGCCAATGTACACCCCCAATCACATCAACAACATACGGTTGGTAAATTTTTTTTTTTTTTTTTTATAAATCAAGTGCAAATGGACATGTTTTTGTGCATTGTTGTAACTATATGCAATCCTTTTTAAATGTGTAGAGGATTCAACTAATGTTGGGGGTAGTAATGAAGCGGAGGGTGAATATCAAGCAGAGGGTAAGGGTGAAAGTGAACGAGATGTGCATTTTCATCAAAATGAAGATTGCACCCCTATTACCACCTATCCCTTAGACATTAGTGAGGCAATTCCTTGTGAAGGAACTGCTAAATAAATGAACCTTAAGCACTTCACATCCAACCATGAAAAGTTGAAGGAGGATCTTCAACAAATGGATCTCCTTGTTGAGAGCAAACAAATCTTGGAGGTTGTTTTGCATTCTTTTGAAAACTTCATTGATGCATATAAGAACCTAGGGAAAACAACCAATAATTTCATTGATATAATGAGGATATGCAAGCAAGGAGTGATGGGTCCTAATAAATGGCCCAAAATAGAGAAAAGGGTCTCAAAAGAGAAATCAAATTCATTGTTTAATTTTAAGGAAGGACCAAAGAGATCAATGTTGAAAGTGCAATATTTCAAGAACCCTAACATCGATATCCATCTTTATGATTAATTTTGGCATCATATGGAATATTTCCATGAAATGATGAGGTTCCATATTATTTTGCGATATTTATTTATGTAGAGTTTTTTTAGAATATACACCCAGATTATATCGACCTACCATCCAAGTATTATGTTGTTGGTAAAGGTCAAACTTATAATTGAAGAGGTTCATTTTGAGATCCATCATTTCCTAGACCTCCACCACTCTTGGTATCTCGTTCGCCAAGGGTGGTTTCTTTACCTTCGAAGATGGAGGCCACTTCACAAGTTGGCAAGGAGACAAGGGATGCAATAGAAGATAATATAAATTTAGATCTTATTGGTATTGATGTTGGTTTGAACAAGTAGAGAGTGTGATCCAATGCCCGTGAAAGATTTGTTTATAAGATAGATGATGAAATAGATTGTATGAGCCTCGAAGAGGTATAGGTTTATGAAATTTTTTGTCGCATTGGTTGACAAGAATTAATAGGGTGTGAGAAAGAGGGCATGGGATCGGTATGTATTACAATCAATTCAAATTTTTCATGCATTCAATGATAATTATTTTGTTTTTTGATCTACTTCATCGCAACTTTTTAATTAACACAAAGTGTTTATGTTCAGTAATTGCAGTTCACTTGAATGTTAAATGATTCAACATTAAAGTTTGAACTAGGTTCATTTAGCATGGAAGGTTTTGCAGAGGTTGGGACTTCACAAGTATAGTTGCATGTTTGAAACTTTTTTAGTTATGAAAACTGCAATGTCATTTCAAATTTTAATTTAAAAACAAAATGACTTACAATTCAAATTTTCAAATCTTAGGGTAACCGAGAGGGAACCTTAGGTGTGGGGCATCTTTCTTCCATTTTGGAAAATGTTCTGGTTAGTGATTCACATGTACAATTTCATGTTTGAAACTTTTTTAGTTATGAAAATTGTAGTGTCATTTCAAATTTTAATTTAAAAACAAAATGACTTACAATTCAAATTTTCAAATCCCAGGGTAACCAGGAGGGAACCTTGGGTATGGGGCATCCTTATTCCATTTTTGAAAATTTTCTAGTTGGAGATTCACAAGTATCAATCATGTTTGAAAGTTTGTAACTATGATTGGATGCATCATAATTTGATTGTAATTATTAGTTTTTTTTTTCAATATAAGTACTTATACTAACGTCTATATGCATTTCAAATGTGTTATAGTACAAGTTGAAGGAGAGAGTGGTGGAGGAGAACCAATGAAAGGTACTATTTTAAACTCTTTTAGGAATATTTTCCCCATTGACTGCTTTCCAAGAAAACCAGTTACCCACAAGAGGAAAAGATGGTGTTATAGGCTTCCAAACAATAGACACATTAATGGATAGGCTTGTTTTCCTTTCTTTAGTGCAATATTCAATAGTTAGTGGCTATATGTGTTTTTGAGATATGTAGTGCATGTTGGAATAAAGGAAACTTCCTACACCAAATGATCCTATATTACCCTTGGAGTCTCCATAAAAATAAAAATAAACTAAGGATAATTGTTATTAATTATAACTTTAGTTATTTGTCTATGTTTCGTTTTTTATCTTGGGATTGGGTAGATTATTAAAGGAAAGTTTGATCATATGAAAACATTTAGTGGGGCAGAGAGAAATATCTTGGAATATTTATTTTCTCGTAGCAAACCAAATTGACCATATAACTACAATTGGGAGATTCAGATGCTTAGTTACTTATTTTTCATCAACTTGCTTCTCCTAGTCTCCCTCAATATTCTACCTAGCCCAATTCGTTTTACATCCTGTTGAAATATTTGTAGCTTCCCATAGAGTTTTAGAGAAGTGACATCCAATGAAGAGTTAACTTATTCTTTCACCCCTTTCTTTGTGCAAGAAACACATGATGAGACCATTGCAAAACCTCCTCTACAAATTATCCCATGTCAATATTTTATTTGTGAGGGAAAGCCACAATAAAGTTCCAATTTTCATGGGGATTTCAATTTCCATAGATATGCTCACTTCCACATTTCTCTTCCCCTTTCTCCATCCAACTATCCATAAATTATTGATATTTGGATGATATACATTTACTAGGTGAAAGCATCCTTTAAGATCCAACCTTATTCTAAGGTATTCAAAAAGTTTATATACTTGATTTTCTCCCATCAATGGGTCAAAAGTACCAAGTTTACCCTCAAGTAATTTATAATCCTCCAACCTAGGAAGATTCCAAGTTTACCCTCAAGTAATTTATAATCCTCCAACCTAGGAAGATTCCAATGAAGGGGAAATAATTTAAGAATCATTTACACTTAGATCTCATTACATTTAGATCTCATTTCATTAAGTGTTTACTCCAGGATTATATAGATTTTGTCTTTATGTAATTTTTCACCATGATCAATTACTAATAACAGTTTGTAGTAATTAACCTCCAAAAATATTTTTTTATGGTATTGCCTTCCCAAACAAACTCAACCAATATTTTATCAATTTTCATGCATCTAGTTAATTTATGTTATATTTGTATTAGTTTTTTTAGTTTTCTGTCTTAAAAAAAAAAAAAAACTGATTTGTTAATTTTTTTTATTTTTACACATTAAAAAAAAAGAAGGGAAAAATAAACCTTTTTCCCAATTTGCTACACATTATAATCAAGTATTTTAAAATTTACATTTAATTTGCATTTTCCGCATAAAAATAGCAAGGTTATCATGTTGTCTAGATTCTACACAGATATAGGTTATCCTAATTTTCCACGTGCATTGGTTTATATGTCCATTTATATCTAGTACCTATTTTATCGAGTTTAGTGTGTCTAACATTTTAAAGTGCTTTTAGCTTGTTGTCCCACACATATTTAGCACATAACAAAAGGAGGTTATCGTCCATTTAAGCTTATACTTGGTGATTTTGCATTTCGAAATGATTCCAAGTTTTGTGTGTTTGTTGCACACTTACATACTTCCTCAATTATGTCTGATTTCAATCTGGATAGTAGCTTTTTTTATTAGTGTAAGGCCATACTTTCCCCTGTGATTATCATATGATAGCATCGAATATTTTGGGGAAGCCTCCCCTATGGTTAGACAAGCACCAACCCAAAGTGAATTTGAAAGCAAGGTGACATTGGCTCTGCACCTAGATAGTTAGTAGTAAGTCCTCTCTTGTTTTTCCGGTGGAATTTCCAAGCCCTAAAAGGGCAGATTCAACCAACCCGAAATTTTCTGAAAATGATCTTCAAATATCTGTCGGATTTCCATCTCATATTCTATAAGGTTCATAGGGGCCTTTTCTTGATCATTTGTATCATATCATCTCCTAATGCAACTCTTTCGCGACTTTTTTTGGTCCTCTAATGATGCAAATCACTCTTCTTAGTGTCCCATGTGCCATGTGGCACATTGAATATCATGCATCTTTAGATGGATTTTCGTTGTCATGGAGTAGAAAAGTGTTTATATTCTCTAAATTCTTCACTATAGTTATCTTATTCATAGACATACTTACATGAGTGACTCTTTTCTTAACTCATACAAATTTAACTTATTTTTCATGCGATCTTTGTCAAGAATGACCAAGTATAGCACAATAAGGGAAAATTGACTTTGCTACGTCGGTTGGAGTTTTCTTTCTTTCAATTTTCCATCTTGGTATTGCCTTGAATTTGGCTCACTCTTCTATCTCCTTGCTATCCAAAGCCGTGCCTTCTAAACCCTTCTACTTTGGTTCAAAACCATGTTCACAATTGTCATGTTTATCATGGATATTTTTTACGATTTATCATGAATATGTGGCTATAATCCCATTATGGTCATGTTCTAATATCATACAAAGGTTCAACTACTAGTACTCAATGAAAAGGTTATGTCGAGCAAGTATGAGTAATGGGAATCATAGTGTCCCTATAATTAGAACATTGTGATTATTATAGAGAACGTGATTGGTTATGTTTACCTAATCAAATATATGTATCCACTATTTATAAGCATATAAGTAGGTCGTGTTCGCTATATCTACATAATCAACATAATCTGCTTACATATTATTTGTAACTAATCTTAGAGCTTGAACAATATATAGAGAGTACAAAACCCATAAGAATCATATATGAACCAGCTTATAGAATCAAACTAAGGGGAACACATCAAGCTTATAGTGATTTGAATCACATGTTATAAATAATTAGGTAAAATACGTAGATCTATGAATGGGATAAGAGTTTCAATAGTCATTACGTGTTAGCTTATATTTTTTACTGATCTCATGTTACTCATTTCCAGGAATAGTGTAGTGTCGCGATTACTCGCATTAAAACAAGTGATTAGGTGAATTACTAGTATGAATATTATGGGAATAGAGTAGAGATCGTCATCATTATCATTGATTATTGTGCTTGAATTTATACAAACACTCTAGTAATTGATATGAGTTTAACCTGGAACATATGGAAATAGAGCATGTACTGTAACAGATAAGAGTAGAATGTTACAATGAAGCTCACTAGTAACAAAGCTAGTATAAATCCCATGTATTCCAAGTATCTGGTACTTGTATTCACAAGTATTAGCCATAAGTAATATGAATATTGATGTCGATTATTATGGTAACACTTACGTTTTAATGATGGGGTTTGATCTCTCTAACTAAGGGAACTTGTATCATAGGTTAGTTATGGGAATGGTTACACTTCATGATATTTGGTCTCATTTCTATAGGAATTCCAATTTCCAAGAGGAGAATATTCCAAATTAGGACAATAATTAAACAATAATATACGATCTATATGAAGGTTTCTTCACTTTCAAAATAAAGAGAACATCCCAAAGGACTTGTGATTCCAATTTCTATTACATTTTCCGTTATAGTCATCTTGTATAAAGTTCATTATTGATTTGCATTTTTGCATCAATGTCTTTATGTAATTTATGTTTATCTTCCTTGCTGCCATAAGAATGTTCATGTGTTTAAAACGGTTCATTTGTTAATCCATATTGATTGCTTTCAACATTTGTAGGTAAACATTTATAAAGGTTTGGGTTCAGGAGGAGGACATGCCATTTTTGTAGGGAGGCATTATAGATAGTTTTGGGTCCAGGAGGAGGACATCACATATGAGAGTTTTCATATTTGTGGTGAGTTTTTGTTATATTAAATTGTGAAATTTTATTTTGCAAGTTTGTTGATATTCGAAATTTTGAAAAGTAACCTATAAAAATGAATCAACAAACTCCAAATTTTTGGAGACTCAATGAATGTGATAAATTTGATGAGGGGTTCATATAATTTAAATATCTATATGTTAAGGCCCATTTTCAATGAACTTTATATTTACAAATCAAATTTTAATATTGTCTATTTTCATCGTATATATATGGAAAAAAAATGAAGATGCAGATGTTTAGTCAAAGGCAAGTTCACAAATGGAATATATGGTTTGTGGCATAAGCAGAGATAAAAGATGGATAAGTTGTGGACTATTTTCACCCTCCTTTTGGATGATTATGGACTATATTTTATTATTTCAACTATGTTTTTCAGTGTTTTGATTATGAGAAATTTGAAAGTGTTATGGATTATTCTCTCGAACTGTTGCAATTTCTTAATACTGTAAAAGAATTGTATGAGTCCCAGAATCAGTTATTCGAGTGTTACTTATAGATTCATATATTATGGACATGTATCAAATGTTTTTTTCTTAGTTTATATTCTAAAACCTTGAAATGGATACAAACATAAGCTATCAAAAACTACTTTAAGACATTGTGTTTCAACATGAGACTACCACCAAAAATCAATGCTACTAGTGTCCTTTAATTTACTACTTGAGTAAAATAAGACTATAAGTAACTTAGGCACTTGAATTGTTGATCAGGTGTTGGCTACAATGGGGAAAACTTTGTTTCATTTTTTATTAATATATATGAATTTTGGAAATTTCTCGAGGGTACTTGCCCCAACACTGCATGCATAAATCCAGCAAAAAAATAGAACTTTAACTTGCAAGAAAAGTTATTAAAAAAAAAAAAAATCATAGGTCAAAATTATTTTGTTAACCATTTCGGTTCAAGATTTGAGGATTTCAGCTAGCATATATGTTAGGATATTTAGACACTTAGGAGTTAGTTAAAATCTACTTGGTATAATGTGTCATTAGGTAAAAGTGTGTTTCTTAGTGTGTTTCTTTAGTATGCATTAGTATGCATTTGTAGTTAGGAAATCAGACGGTCATGATATGTTCCAGACATAGAGTGATCTAGCGATTCATTTTCTCCTCGATCTTAACGACTACATTGATATGTGGCTTAACACCTAATTGGTCTATGATCTCTATTTAAAGAGCACATGGAGGGTCATTTTCTAATGATCGATTGTGAGAAACACTATTGTAAAATCTCTCTGTAATATTTTTTCTTTTGCATTAATAAATTGCTCCAAGTGGTTGCATTGGTTGGGGTTGTGGATGTTCCCCGTAGGGGTTTTACCATGTCAAAATATCGGTGTGTTGATATTTGATATGGTTGTATGAGTGGTTATGAAAGGTGTTCGCCCTTTGTTGGAATACTTGAAGTTGTCGAACATGGTATCAGACCTTGTTTGAAGACCCACTCCCGTTGTAGATTGAGATCATGAAGCTGAGTTGCATCATCTCTGGTTTCTTCCATTTTAATACATTACTCAAATAATAGGATTGTTCTATTGCATCCGTATCATTTTTTTTAGTCAGAAACGCTTTTCGTTTCACTTGAAAAGGTTTATGTTTTCCTAAGATATGACCATTTCGGTCAGATCTGGAGGTATAAAGCTCGAATATGCCCTTTTAAAATTTTTTGCAGAGTATTATTTTGGTTTTATATTTTTTGTTTCTTGGAGGCTACTCTTTTGGATCTGCATATTCTCTTTGCCTTTCTCCATGTGTGATATCTGAAAATCAGAAACAGATTGGAAAAGGTGCATTTTCTGGGTAAGCTAACCAAGATCCAACCCTTGTTGTCATTGAGAAGCAAACTTTTTTTCTTGCGTGAAAAGAGTTTTTTATGAGCATGCTCTCCAAGCCCATCTTCAACATCATCAACAACAACAACAATCTTCCTTCTAAACAATACAATATGTTTTTCTAGCTCACATGGTTAAAAGTTGTCTTATTAAGTAAGAGGTCTTGAGTTCAAACCTCTTATGTTACTTTTTTTTTAAAGTTCATGCATCCATTGTAAAGTGTATTTCACTTCAAGTATAAAAGTGAATCATTATAAGTAGCTTTAATATTTTCTTTTAAAGTTATATGTTTTGCATGAAAATTTCTTTTATAAAGTAAATTCATTGTAAAAATAATCCCTGCTTATTTTTATAAAAGTGGGTCACTTCATAAAACAACTTATTTGTAAAAGTGAGGGCATAACTTTCATATCTGAAGTCTGTTTTCAGTGCCATTTTTTTTAAAATCGCCTAATTTTTCGAGATCTTTCCATAAATATCATTAGTTTTAGTTTTTAAATCCATATTATCTACATATTTAATATGTCTTCTTCTAGTGATTTTTTACTTACCGACACCAACTACTTCCAATGGAAATCCCATATGGAGGATTTATTAAGAAGTAAAGGCATGTACTGGATTACCTTGGGAAAGGAAAAAGAACCAACTGATGATGAAAATAAATTAAAATGGGCTAATAGGAATGATAAAGCATGTGGACTAATCGGAATGTCCATCTCTCCTGATTGAAGGTTCCACCTTCATGAAATTGATGACCCCGATGAAGCTTGGGAAAAACTTGAATCTGTGTTTTGTAAACATAATATTATTCGAGCACATTAGTTAGAAAATCAAATATTGACTTTAAGTCCAAATGGTTTTTCTTGCATTGAAGACTATCTATCTAAGTTTAAAACACTTAGAATTTTATGTGAAGAGTGTAACATAAAGCTGGAGGAAGAGCATTGCATATATATTATTATTTCTAAGCTAGGTAGTGCATATATGTGTTTGTATCTACCTTTTATGCCATGAAAGAGGCTCTAGGGAAAGCTTATCAAAAAATCACCCTTGAGTCCTTTTGTGATGCTTTGATTAGAGAGCAAGATAAGCTTGTGCAACTTGGAGTGACCAGCAATGCAGGTACCTCCAACAAATCCTTAGTCGCCTAGCAGAAAGATAAACCCAAGAATCCCAAGAAGAAACATTCTCACCACAACAAGAAGCAAAACAAGGGTCCCAAACCCACTCAAACAACTTCAACTCCTAATGGTGAAAAAGGAGAAAAATCTAAAAATAAGAAGACTGATAGACATTGCAACTTTTGTGGGAAAGATGGTCATGATGAATCCAAGTGTTTCAAGAATATGGCAACTTTAGAAGCAACGAGGAAGAAGCACAACATCAATATTGATTCTACTTCTTCTTCTTCATCTCATGGACGTGCACTTTCTGCTTCTGGTTTCTCCTTCAATGCAACTTCAACTACTTCTTCTAATGAGTGTCTTATTGATTTTGGAGCATATTATCATATGGATAAGGAGAAATCAATATTTTCTACCCTAAATGAATGTAACACCAAGAAAATATTTGTTGGTGATGATATATCTCTTAGTGTTGTATGATCTGGAACACTTCAGGTAGATAATGGCCATTTCAATGATGTGTTATGTGTTCCAAGTCTTTCCTATAACCTTCTATCAGTATATCAAATCAATCATTCAGGTGAAGGTAAAACAATAGAGTTTTCACTTCACCAAGTTGTAATCAAGGATCTAAAAGCTCCTCAACATGTTCTTGCAACTAGAATTGTTGATGATATTACGAGGTTGTACAAGTTTGACAACTTTGGTTCATCATCTTTTCCATCATTTTTTGTTGCTCATAGCGATGACTTGAGAAAACTTTGTCATGAGCGGTTTGGTCATCTAAACTATCACTCATTGCAACAACTATGTAATCAACAGATGGTTACTGGTCTTCCTCTTGTTTGAGGCAGAGATGGTGTTTGTGTGCAATACCCTTAGGCCAAACACCAACTGTAAATGTAAATGTAAATGTACTTAAGTTGGTTAGTTGTTTGATATCATTTTTGTATGCACCTTCCATGGTATAGTGTGCACATGTATTGCTCACTAAAATGATGAAGTGTTCACATTCAAGGATACTACGCACAACAAACTTAAGTGCACTCAATTTTAAGGCTAGAGAGCCTTTGTGTATATGTTTTGTTTGTAGGCTGGTGAGCCAGTTTATTATAAGCTAGAAGGCTTATGTGATTATTAGGTTGGAGAGCCTAGATGCTAAAGGCTAGTGGGCCAATTTTTGTATATATAAATACTCATATCATTAATATAATACATCGTTGCGTGTAGACCGACCATGATAAAAGAGTATGGGGGACTAAACTCCACTAGTTAAGGAAGGGGGGGATAAAATTTAAAGATAAGGGGCTAAGCTAGGGAGCTTAAGCCAAAAAGGAATATTATATTAATATTCCTTAAATTATAAAGTATGGATAATTATTTTATCCTAAGTTCTAAGGATGGGGACAAGTGGGCCAAAGTGGTTCTCAACATGACAAGTGTCAAGTTGGGAACATGCATACATATAGTTTGGACTTAGTTCATTTTATCATTCATTCATTCCATCATGTTTTACTTGCTCATTCAGCTGTCTTTTGTACCTTCTTGTCCCTGTATCTATACTCGTAATCGTACACATACCCATACCAGTACTTGTACCTATACCTAGTTAGCTTAGGAGTTGGATTGAAAAAGCGGGTTCTTAGGCCCATGGGTGATTGAAGAGGCAGGTTGTCAAGATCATGATCAATTTTCTCTAGGTGAGAGAATTGTTGGAAATTAATTTCCCAAAGGTGCCAAATTGCAACTATAGGGCTCTGAGACTTCCTTCCTTGCATGTTGTTGAAGCCCCAGAAAGGAAGTGGTGCAGTCGAAGGACTGTTGAGCAGAGAAGGGGCACACTTCCTGGGGTGGGGCATGCATGTGGGGAATGAGGGACTGTAGGTTGTTAGTTTGAGTTAGCACCTGTGACATAGAATTTCCTATTGTCTAAGATACATCAACCTGGTTAGGAATCCCTTTACCTGAGTGGAGTTTAGTCCCAGTTCAGGGGTGACCCACTGCTAATAGTGATGAGCAGTGTGGTCTAAGGCTGGGAGGTTAGTGGACGGTTTGCACATAGTTGGTGATATTCTTACCAAGATAAGTGTCATTTGTGTGTTAAATTACATGCCACATTATTATTTGTGTTCATTTTTATGGGTTTTTCCTGTGTGTGGTTTATGCTTGTCTTTATATTTATGGGTATTGCCTGTCTATGATGCATGTATATATTTACTATTATTTCCATATGAATCTGTGCATTTACATAATGCATTTGTCTATTTTAAGTTATATATATAAAGTTATGCAAGAGTTTCTCTGTGTATATGTTTTAATTTGCATACAGTTCAAAAAAATCTACGTGGCATAACCCAGTTGGATGTTGGGGATGCTACAATATGGTATTAGAGCTCCAGTTTTCAACACTGAGCCTTGATGGGTCGAGAAAGTTGAGTTGAAGTGAAATTTCATAGAGAATTGATTTCAAAGTGGCCAAATTTCAAGTTACAGAGCATCCATGGTAAAAATTAGAAGCAATTGCGTGGAATTGGGCAAAAGCCCCAATTTTATTGTTAAATTCATGGGAAAATTGAGAAATTTGGCCAAGTAGTGAGATATTCTTAATTTAATATCTGTTCTAGAAAATTCAGACATGAAATTGGTCGAATTTGAAGTTAGAGAGAAGTCATGACAGATGGAGCGAGATTAATTGATTAAAATTCTCAATTCGTGAATTGAGTTTGGAAAAACAAATTCATTTCAGAATTGTCAACCAATAGTGATTTGTTGTTGCAGAGGTTGAATTGGTGTTATCGGGGTGAAATTGAACAAATTTCATAGCTGCAGAATGTTTACGTTGAAAATTGACAATTATTTTGGCAAAAGCCCAATTTTTGCAGTGGAATTCAGGAGGAATTGATGTGCATAAAAAGAATGTGCGTAGGTTTGCGCACTAAAAATGCATGATGTGCAGTAAAAAGCTAGTGATGTCTGGAAAATAAGGGTGTGTGGCTATGCATGCTAAAATTTGGTGTTGCGTGGTGTAGAGTGGTAATGTGCAAAAAATAATGGTGCACGGGTGTGTGCACTTAAATTTGACATTGCATGGTGTAGAGTGGTAATGCACATAAAATATTGGCGTGTGGATCTATGCACTTAAATTTGGCATTGCGCGGTGCAGAGTGACAATGTGAGGAAAATATTGGTGTGCGGGTGTGCGCACTTAAATTTTGCGTTGTGCGGCACAGTGTGGTAATGCATATAAAATATTGGCACGCGGGTGTATGCACTTAAATTTGGCATTGCGCGGTGTAAAGTGGTAATGCATGGGAAATATTGGTGCGCGAGTGTGCACACTAAATTTAGCATGGCGCGGTGCAGATTGAGTGGTGCATGCTAATACTGGCGTGTGCAGTGTGCGCATGCATAATAATTGTGCATATGGTGTGTGCAGTATTGACAGAGTGTAGAGGAATTTTGTTGGTGCATGTGCAATATGGGTATATGTTGTTGCGCAACAATTTAATTAATGGTGTGCGTGGAGTACTGGTGCATAGTGGGGGTGTACTAATATTTGACATGGTGCAACGCATAGAGTGCAATGAGCGCGGAATATTAGCACGCGACACAAAATTTTTACGCAATAGGTATTAGTGCATGAACCAAAATTGTGCGTGGTGGATATTGGCGTGCGATACAAAAGTAGTGCGCACCAATTATTAGTGTGACATAGAAGTGATCCACATTGGTTATAGGTGCATGGAGCATGCTCTACATTATGGTCTTGTTGTGAATGCTAAATATGGGTGTATTATTTTCAAACTTGGTGCACACAAAGTCATTTGGATGGTGTACAACAACAGAAAACCAGTGAATTTTTGTGACATTTTATACTGTTTGAAGGTCATCCTTTTGCAATGCGTTTTGAGTCCCTAAACAACATTTTTAGCTACTCAAAAACCCCGAGAACAAAATGTACCAAGGTACACCTTATTTTTGTAGCTCAAATAAAAGAGCTTGGAGAGAGATTTCTAATGGTGTAAATCGTTCGTCAAACAGAGCTTTTATGAAGAAGTTACAGGAAAAATAGTGAAGGGTAAATTTTAAGACCCAACTAACTTCAAAAGGCCATAACGTTTTGCTCAACACTCATAATTGAGCATGGAAGCAGGCGTTCGAAAGGTCTTGGATAGTAGAATATAATTATTCACCCAGAAAATTGATCTGAACAATTAATTTTTTTTTAGGAAATCAGAGGAAACAATTCTGATATATTATTAAACTAGAATGGTTCATATATTTTCATGAAATTGATGAGTTAGTTAACTTGAAAAAATTTTGTTGGCTGCACATTTTGTAGAGTTAACAACAACTAGATCATACTAGGATCAACAGAGAGTGCATAGGGATAGAATATGCACAGGGGGCTTACATCTAGGAAGATCAGATCAGAGGGATGGATGTTCATATGGGCATTGAAGGAACAAACTCCAATGGACATGGAGAAGGAAGGGATGAAAACATGAATATGGTAGAGACCATTAAAAATTTGTAGAAGGATGTCCAAAGCTATAAAGATGATAATGAAAGGCTTATGAGAGCCAATGAGTAGTAGGAGGACTTCAACATGAAGTTAATACAGAGCTTGAACCGAATAAAAAATAAATTGGAAAATGAAAGTGGCTCAAACAAGTTAGGAAGTCACAAGTCTCCTGATGAGAAAATAAGAACAAGAAGTGTTAGCAGACATCACCATCACTCCCCGAGACATTCTAATAAGAGATCACACAATAGCTCAAGTCCATTCCATGTCAAGAAGAATAATAAGTCTTCGGTGGATGATCTACAAGAAGAAATGAACAAAATCAAACCTCCTACATTTTATGGCAAGCACAAGAAGGATGAAGATGCAGAGACATGGTTGTTGGGCATGATAAAATATTTTCAATTTCATAATTATTCTTCTCATGTAGAAGGAAGAATTTCCATCTATCAACTCAAGGGAAAGAAATCCATGTGGTGGGATCAACTTGTGCAGGCGCAACACATTAAAGAGAAAAATGTTACTTGGAAGGAATTCAAGAAGTATTTTGAAAAGAAATATTTGACTAAGAGATAATATGACAAGAAAATGAAAGAGTTCTTTGAACTCAAGCTTGGGAGTACGATCATAGATGAATATGAAAGAAGGTTTTTATAACTGTTGAAGTAAGTTTATTTCATCAAGGATGAGACAGTTAAGATTCAAAGATATTTGAGTGGATTTCCATCATTCATCAGTGACAAAATACAATATGATGATCCCAAAACATTGGATGAGCTAAATGCCTATATGATCAACAAAAAGCAAGGCCAACTTTCCAAAAACCTTGGGAAGACAAGAATAAATTCAATACTGATCCGAGGAGGAAGGAAATTAAGCCACCATTCTTCATGTAACGATCCTCCTCGTTACGATGACAACCTCTTATAACAAGTGCGATTTTTTTTTATTTTTTTTGTTGTGTTTGCGCGCGTGTACAAGGGAAACAAACACATTCGACTCTGCGTCGCCACTCGACGAAGAATAATACGCAAACCACGACGAACACAAAAAGACGACATGAGACACACAACAAGTAACTACATGCATTTAACGACAATCAATCGACAATAAGTAAGACTGACTACCCGCCCGTCCTACCCTGCAATGGTTAGGACCTCCAAGACACATAAGCAATTCTCAAGCCCTGGTTCCCATCAATTTTAACCATTTAAGGTCTCAGGGCTGGCGACTATTCCGACGAGCATGGAGGTGTCTACATCCTGCCCGACACAAGCAGGCCATGCAATAAATTGTTTACAACCAAGTACACCAAAATTTAACGAACGACCATGTCCTCTACAGAAGGCGTAAGTCAGAAGGACACCGACAATAATCAACCATTAGTTAAGACTTAGCATTACCTACGACTCAAATGGCAACAAGTACATATCAATCACTTCGTTTAATTTCTGTTTATTGACGAGTTACCAACCCAACCTTAAAAATAAGTACATATAATTAATTGCAAATTCCCCATTGACTAAATCATAATAATTTATTGTACTTAGTTTCAAGGACCTTACCTTTTACATGTTGTCAATAATAAAAATTAAATTAACCTTATMATTACTTTTTATACTACARTAACMTTGTAAATATAATAACCATGATCTTACATTTCATATCTTGTCAATGCTAACATAGCCCCTTTTTATTTTGCAAGGACATTACATTTACATGTTTCAACCATAAAATTTCAATGACCATACATTATAATAACATTGCAAATAAACAATGAGGATCTTACATTTCATAAGTTATCAATGCTAACAGAGCATTCTTCATATTGCAAGAACCTTACAAATACAGGTTTCAACCAATAAATTAAAGTGAACTTACATTACAATAATATTACAATATAAAATACACATGATGAACATAATGAAACAAAATCATAATGTAAATTGTTTTGTAAATAAAATTCTTTCTATTGTAAATCATATTCTTTCTATTACAATTGAAAATCATATTCTTTATTTTACACTTGGAAATCATGTTCTGTACATCATCTTCATTTTTATCCTTTTATGAAAATAAAATCAAATGAAATCATATGAAAATGATGAGGTATGTGAAAAGAAAAAGACTAGGCGTCGACGATGGGCTTGAGTTGACTGAAGGCTTTAATTGTGTTGCACGCTTGTACATACGGTGTTCGTATCATCATCAAACAATACATTCTACAATAGTCATAGTCTTATTAACTGTGTAATTAACTTTCGTCAGTTATATGGTTGTCTTTGTGCAGGGTTATAATTATAAAGGATGTAGCAAGGATTCCATACGTCTTGCTCTCAACACTTCCCTAACACATTACTGTTCAGTATAACTGTAATGGTATCCACTCGAATCATTGCCTAAATCTATGGAAGGCTGTAAACTGTGCCAAGGAGATCCCTGACGTAGTGAAATTTGTAGCATTTCAAAATGCAGTGAGATTGCAGTGATTGGGTTAATAATCGAGCATTGTGTTTAAAAAAAACTCCATCGTTGTCTGTCTAACCATAGAGTACAAGGATCACAGCCAGACAAAATCAAAGCCAAGGTTTTCCAAGTTGAGGAAAGGGAAACCATAAGTTAAACTCATGGGTTCAATGAAGCTAAATGCGCGGGTATAACAGGTGGTTCAGCCACGCAGACAATACGCCCTCATTGCAAGCGCAATTATTAGTTTGAATCTGTGCGACACCCATAATATCGTGATCCAATAGTGGGGAAGAATTAGCTGGTAAAGGAACAAGGTGGGGACGGTAAGGGAGGGTGAATGCAAGTAGTAACTCATTCGCAGACAGGGATAGTTTAGCCAATAGGAAAAGGGTTTCCCAGTTTTAATTTCGCCAGTTAAGTGACTAAGACGCTAGGTAAAAGAATTGCTTTAGGAATCGCCCAGGTGTAATTCAAACTTTAACCAATAGCTAAATGGCGATGAGAATGCCTAGGTAAACTGTCCGCGGCCTCAAATTTATAGTGGTTCTAAAGTGGTGGTGTAAAAAATTAAAAAGGGTTTAAAAGCTGAAATTGAGAATCGCCCTTGAAATCGCTCAGGTAAGATCCTGAATGTGAACAAATTGGAAGCCAATCATGGACAAAGTTTAAAGAATTCTGATATCCTCAAATAGGATTGTATTTGGATCATCACAAAAAATCTTACAGGTAATCAAATGCAGGTGTTGCCTTAAAAACAAAATTTAAATTGTAAACAGATGGTTGTAGCAGGTTTTCCAAGGTTTTGAAAGGTCGAGAGTGTCGCCATAATCAACTAATTCTGGCATCGGTTAAGGGAAAAAAAGAAGTAAAACTTAAGTAGGTTGAAAATGAACGGCTCTAAGTGAAGAATTTAATGGAACACATCCACTAATTGACCTCACCAACATCATAGAATTAACAAACACATTACAGTCAAATTTTAAACAAAATTACCTTGCTTAAATTACATTATATAATTCCTAACTTAAGGATTTCATTACAGAAAATTTTGGTACACAAATTCTAAATAAGATGCATTTTAGACATGCAACTCTAGACAAATTTCAGACATATATCTTCAAGAATCGACTCGGATAATTAAAGTCCGTCACAAAATCGAGCAGGCTAGAGGATCGGATCTCCTGTGCAAGAAACCAATTACATTCACAAGTAAAACACCTATAGATCTAATCATACATCCTACACAGTCTATCAATTAACCAAAGGGCGTACCTTTGCCTGTTTTCCTGCTCTAAGTGTTGTCTGCGTGCTCCATGCAATCCTGCTCGCCAACCATTGAGACCTCACCGGTACCTCCCAACCAACGCTAGGGGTACTCTGCTTCCCCCTTATCCCCCCGAGCCGAAAAGGGGCCACACACTATCCAGATGGTACTTCTAGCTCCCAGCTCGCCTCGCAAGGCCGAGCTACCACTCCTATTCGAGCTGAGATATCCCAAATCCCCACAAGCAATCAGTCAAGTCACAAATCCAGCAGCGTAATGTTACACTAACAGTCGATCCGTTTCTTCCTCCTCCTTCCTCTCTTTTATAGAGTTTTAGAAATTCCCACTTTCCCCAAATTTCATGTACTTTAAGTTTTAATAAAATCTTCTAAAAATTTCTCTTTCATACAAGTGTCATTCATCCCCCACGTTTCTCCATTAACCATTTTCTTTAATTTATTAAATTGTCTTATTTCCCTCACCCACCTAGAGTTACTCCTAATTTTACTCCTAGGTGTCCCTAGATTCCCTTACAGGTTTTAAATACTTTCCATAAAATGAGGTTGCTAATTTAGTTCAATTTAGAAGGTTCTTAATTGCAGATTCTTTACTATGTTGACCTCGCTTTTTACCATAAGTTCCCTTCTTTCCCTTATTATGTTTCCTCCATTCCTTAGTTTCCTAATTTTTATTATTCCTTTCTTTCCCCTTTTTATTGGAGCCAAAATGGTAGTTGCGCTATTTAATCTTTTCCTTTTATTATTAATTTAATATCTTTT
Source organism: Picea glauca (assembly GCA_000966675.3). Lineage (NCBI taxonomy): Eukaryota > Viridiplantae > Streptophyta > Pinopsida > Pinales > Pinaceae > Picea > Picea glauca. Next base: position 270,310 of record JZKD02S2235667.1, read on the forward strand.
ACACTTTCACAAGTTAAAAATTAAATTCTTCTTTACCCCGCTTTTTTTTTCACATATTTTATTTAAGTTCTTACTCTCTTCATTTTACCCAAAAATTTATGAAGTCTACCATTATCACTTAAGTGGTTTTTATTTTACTTTATTATTTTATTTTTAGAGAGATAATTTCTTACGGGTAGACAAAATTTTACCCCTAGCAAAGTTTTAGACTTAGGACTTAGATTCTGAACTAGGCAACATTTTAATTAGAGGAGTCGTTTTAAATTTTTTTATGAGATATTAGTCTTAGGGCCATCTAGGTTTCTTCCTTTACCATCATTAACACGACATGCCCTTCAGGATGTACTACGTGCTCCAAGGGTGCCACTCCCCTCTAGTGTTTTTTTTTGCGCGACGTGCCCTTTAGGATGCACCACGTGCTCCAAGGGTGCCACTCGCCTCTTTTGTTTCTTTTGCGCGATGTGCCCTTTAGGATGCACCATGTGCTCCAAGGGTGCCACTCGCCTCTTGACTGATTGGTAGACATCAATAACCCCTGGAGTCAACACTCAGCTAGGTGAACTTGTGGGAGACTAAGGGCTTCTAAGGAATAAGTCCTTTGCCTTATTGTGCGCCCTTTAGAATCATCGCGAGAGAATGTCACAGTTTGCCCTCGTGACATCGTGGGTCCTCTCGAACTAGGTAATTGTTAACCTACAGTTTGAGCCATGGCGGGAGGGCTAGTAGGTTGTGGCAGGGTTGTTGTCCACACCTCTCCCTCAACCTCTCTGGTAGTTGTGTGTGTGGCCCCTGTACTAGTCTAGTCAGCAAACTATCGTCAGCCTGCATCATCAACAATCGTGTTAGAACATGTCCACATCATATCATCTAATCCAATGTATTAAAATCACAGTAAACAATCAAACCCCAAGAACACTCCCTGACTCGACCTAGAGTCCAAGGGGTTTCATCGATGCATCTGCATCCTGTTGGCAGCCAATTCACATTTTTTATTGTCTCATAAGCTTCCTACACCAATGTTTCACAAACATTGATTTTTCGTCGCAATTTTCAAATGAACAATGATTTTATTCTTTGCGCCTTTCCGCACGCCTACCTTCGCTAAGTCTTCATGAGTGTAAGCATGAAGATTTCTCGTTTCGAGGTCACATTTCGATCATTGTCTCAACTGCCAATGTCTTTTGTGTCATTATGCATATTAAGCCCATCTCTTATTGATCTTTTCATGATCGGCAATGTCCTTTGATCGGTTTTTCATACTTCAATGGATTATATAACCCGGTTTTATTGAAGACGTTTAGCCTTTGGATTCACATTTTATGACTTGCCTAAACATTGATTCATTGAACTGCATGGGGGTTATGTTTTATCTTTTGTGATCCTTACTGTTGATCCATATCATAGCTCTTAGCGTATCAATCTATGCAATATCAATTTGACACCTTGGTTAAACGTTTGATTGGCGAGAACATGATTTTGGGTTTTGAACTGCATGTCGGATGTTTGAACATTATGGTATAACACTCACACACATTGGTATACTCATTGGACCTTATTATATTGATTGTGTGATTGGATTTCATTGAATTTGCAATGCATTAATGTTTGGATTGGCTTCTCATTTGGCCTACTCAACCTTTGGTTTCATAAGGTATATGGATATTCATACATATCTTT
>JZKD02S2235667.1:280569-296030 GCA_000966675.3 Picea glauca
AAATACAAGTGATATAATTTCTTACTGTGATACATATCTTGTTTCTTCCAAAGAAATAAAGAAAATAATAGTTGTTGATTCATTCTATCGATGATAGCTTTGTCTTCTTCGTAGGTTGAATTGTTATATAAATCTTCTGCATTATAGGTTTCCCTTTTGCAGAGATTTATCATCATGAAACTGTTATGATTTATTTCTTGTTTGTCCTGTAACATACTTCAAGAAGCAGTACATCTGATCCTTTGCGCGAAGCTTGAGGGCTAAATGGTGTGAATTTCTTCCTCCAATCAGCTTAAGAAACAATCATACGCAGGACAGACCTGGAGCGTTTCCAGGTTAATTAGTTAGGTGTCTATTGCTTTGATTAATTAGTAGTTTAGTTAGATTTAGATTAGATTGTTTAATTTCAGTTAGCTTTCTTTCCCTTTCATAAATAAATACAAAAATAAAAAAGAGACCATTGGCTGTCTCAGGGCAGCGAACACATTAGTTTCACAGGTTTTAATCAAATCTGTAAATTGTTCATATTGTACATTTGTGAATAAGGAACATCATAGCTGTTAATTAAGTAGTTGATTTGAGTTATTATAATCATAGCTAGTATATTGTATATATGAGTAGTTAGTAATTTATAGTTAGGTTAGTGTAGTTAGTTTATGTTGCTTTATTAGTTTCTTGTTTCCTTTATTAGTTTTAGTTCTTTGTCTTTGTTTTATTAGTTTCCAGTTTCCCTTTAGATTTCTTAGCTCAAATCATTTCTCTTTGGTTTCCATACGAGACCTTAGGGTGGCCAATGGAGCCGTTAAACTCGTCAGGGTGGTCCATTCCAAATGGCTTGCGTTATTAGACAACCACGGACCGGTTCCACTCTCTTAATTGACGGACGGTCATATTCGCCCGTCAACACATCCTCAAGGTCCAAAACCCAGACTCAGTAAAACTGAGTCAATAGCATTTGTCTATGTCAAAGCAGTAAAACATCATGTCATCTGTCATAATGCATCATAATCAAGGACAAATGTTTTAATATCATAATAGTCTGGATCGCTTGCAAGTAAGTGTCCTCAAAGAATAAGTTTTCTCAGTGCACCAGAGCGAGATGTTACATACACCCCCTCTTGGTATAAACTTCGTCTCGAAGTTTCATAGTATAAATGCTAAAATAAGTGTATTAGAGTATCATAAGTCTATCTATCGAACAAAAACAGAAACTACTAGCGCATATCATATGTGTCCTCCCAGGTCACCGAGTGCGGACTATAATTGTCCCACTAGACCTTGACCTGATCTATCGTTCGACGTCATAACTATCGAACGCGATGATCTAATATGTGGACCGGATTAGCCGTGAGTGCTCCCTCATTCGATACCTACGAGGAACTCATATCAATCACATGTGTAGGATCACTAATATAATGTCTCAAAATAGATACATGGAAAATATCGTGCATACGCCTCAAAGAATCAGGCAAGGCTAGTCGATAGACCACAAGCCCCTTTCTCTCTACAATATTGAAAGGTCCCACGAACCTAGGAGAGAGTTTAGCTTCCTTTCCAAACTTGATCGAACTCTTATGTGGTTTAACCCGTAGGAATACTCGATCACTGATCTCGTAACTACGGTCGACTTGGTGCGCATCGACATAACTCTTCTGTCGATACTGCACTTCTTTAATCCTTTGTCTTATGGTTTTCATTTTCTCTTCCATTTCTTGGATCGCTTCTGGTCCCACCAGGACCCTATCCTCAAGCCGATCCCAACTCAAGGGCATTTGACACAGTCGCCCATAAAGAAACTCAAAAGGCACCATTTTAATGGTGCTCTGGTAACTATTGTTGTAAGCGAACTCTACTAGAGGCAAGAATTCTTCCCAACACTTTTGTTGGTCCATTACGTACATGCGCAACATGTCCTCCAAAGTTTGGTTCGTTCATTCGGTTTGTTTGTCAATCTCTGGGTGACACGCAGTACTAAAGTTAAGTTGGGTTCCCAAGGCCTCTTGGAAACTCGTCCAAAATCATTCAGTAAACACCGATCCTCGATCGGATATAATCCTCTTAGGCACACCATGGAGCCTCACAATCTCACTGATGAAAACTCTAGCAATGTCAGGTGCCTGATACATCATACACATAGGAATAAAGTGAGCACTCTTCGTCAGAGTGTCTACTACTACAAAAATCAAGTCATGTCTCCTTACCATCAGTGGCAATCCAACAATAAAATCCATCGAAATGACCTCCCATTTCGATTCCGAAATGGCATGTGGTTGAAGTAATCCTACTGGGTGTCTATGTTCAGCCTTTACTTGCTAACACTCTAGACATTTGGCCACATAGTTGACTATGTCGGCCTTCATTCCCTTCCAAAAGAATAAGGGATTAAGGTCTTCCCTCATCTTCGTGACTCCCGGGTGAGCCATGTAAACTTCTCTATGAGCCTCGCTCAGGATCAACATACTCAACTCGTCATTTGGCGGTATGTAAATCCGACTTTTAAACCTCAATAACCCATCGCTATCAAATGAATATCCCTCATATCGTGGTACCATCATTGTGTTTTGTCCGATAAAACTCCCGACCTCTTTGTACCAATCATCGTCACACTGTGAAGTGAGAATCTTCTCACATAGATTTGTCTAAAGTGGCAACACCGAAAAGATGCATGGCCTCCGACTCAAAGCATTTGCCACTCAGTTCACTGTTCCCTTTATGTAAGTAATTTCAAAGTCGTGCTCGCTAATCAATTCCGACCAACGCCGTTGTCACATGTTCAGGTCACTTTGCATAAAAATGTGTTGTAGTCCACAATGATCAGTCTTTAGTTCAAATTTTCGTCCTACAAGGTAGTGTCTCCAAACCTTCAAGGCATATACGATGGCTAATAACTCCAAATCGTGCATCGTGTAGCTCTCCTCATGCCTTCTAGGTTTCCTCAAAATGTAAGCTATCACTCATCCGTCTTGCATCAATACTCCGCCTAAACCTTCCTTGAATGCGTGTGTGCATACCAAGAAGTTCACGTCCATGTCAAGGACCTTTAGTATCGGTGCTATTGTTAACAAATCCTTAAGCCTCCAAAATGCTTCCATGCATTTCTCGGTCCAAACAAACTTCTTATTTTTCTTCTGCAATTCCATGATCGGATTTTCTATCTTTGAAAATCCCTCGACAAACCGTTGATAGTATCTTGCTAAACCTATAAAGCTATGCACTTCCGTGACATTCTTCGGCGCAGGCCATTCCATAATAGCTATGACCTTGGCTGGATCCACGGCGATACCTTCGCCAGAGATGACATGCCCTAAGTAGTGAATCCTTGATTGATAAAAAGAGCATTTGGACAACTTCCCATACAATTCGTGCTCTCGCATACACTGTAGTACCAAGCGCAAGTTCTCGTCATGCTCCTCCATCGTGCAAGAGTAGATCAAAATATTGTCAATGAATACTTGGATAAACTTGTCCAATTACTCGCGGAACACCCCATTCATCAAACTCATAAATACCCCTGGGGCGTTTGTCAGTCCAAACAGTAAAATAGTAAACTCGTAGTGTCCAAACCTCATCTTAAAGGCGGTATTAGGGATGTCATCCTCCTTGATCCACAACTGGTGATACCCTGATCACAAATCAATCTTGGAGAACACCGTCACACCCTTCATTTGATCGAATAGATCATTAATTCTCGGTAATGGATACTGATTCTTGATCGTGGCCTTGTTCAGTTGACGGTAGTCAATGCAAAGCCTCCATGATCCGTCCTTCTTTCATATGAAAATAACCAGCGCACCCCACGGTGACACACTAGGACGTATCAGTCCTAGGTCCAACAACTCCTTCAGTTGCATTTTCAACTCTTGTAACTCCAGGGTCGACATTCGGTAAGGAGTTCTTGCTATCGGTTCAATCCCCGATTTTAGGTCTATGGTAAACTCCAACTCTCTCTCCAGTGGAATCCCTGGTATCTCCTTCAGAAATATGCCCGCAAACTCTCTCACCACCAAAAGGTGTTCTAGACCTTTCGCTACTCCCCTCTCGTTTAACGCAAGGATTGCATAAAGCTTGCACCCCTTGCGCAAAATATTCTTTAACTGTAAGGAAGAGATGAACCTCAGGGAAACTCCCTAGTTCTGTCCTACAATCACACGTCTCTGTCCCTCGTCATCGATCAAGCTCAACCATTTCATCTTACAGTTGAGTATCGCCTCATGCGATTCCGACCAATCCATACCAATTACGACATCATAAGTTCCTAAGATCGTGACGTACAAGTTGGCCCTCGTGAAAAACTCTCCCAGGTTAAGGGCATAGCCCGTAACCTTTCCTCCAACCTTTTGTTTGGCTCCCGAGGCCATCTCTACGAAGCTAAACTCATCCTGTTCGACTGCCTTTACCTTAATCCTTTTTACCACTGAACCAGAAATGAAACTCTCAGTAGCACTAGGATCTATCAAAATACTAATGGTCTGGTCAGCGACAGTACCTGTCGTCTTCAGCATAGTCCACTGATGCTCTACCTAGTGGTTATTCATCGTTGCATGAATCCGATGGGCCTTGCCCATATCTCCCATGGTAGTGGGTACGGTTGATCTATATGCTCTGGTCCTCTCCACAGGACAGTCGCGCTGGTAGTGTGGCTCCCCACATGTCCAACACCCCTTCTTTGGCCCAGTAGTCCTGGTACCCGAAGTAGAAGATGATGTCCCACCGGCCTGGAACCCTGGTCTGTTCTACTGAACAGGCCTAAATTGTTGTTGTTGCGGGTGACACTGTTGCTGACGCGGTCGTCCCTGATAAGGTGTCCGCTGTTGAGGCGACGATCACCAGGGTGTGGTGAAAGTGGATCCCCTCTCGAAGCCACGATATCTCGGCATATGTCTCGCTAGTGTCTGGTGCTGCTGTGTTCTATATGAAACCTACCCTATTGGTCTCGTTAGAGTCCTAGTCTGACCCCCACTAATAAGCTCCTCCTCTGCTATGAGGGCCTTCTGGATGGCATCATGCAAGGTTTGGGGCATCAAAATCGTAACCTTTTCATGCAGGCTACCATTAAGGTCGAATACGAACCTGTTGATCTTAAGTTTCTCAGTGTTAAGGTGCAGAGCATACTGGAGAAGCTCCATAAAACGTGCCTCATACTCAGGCACCGTATGACCTCCTTGTCATAAGGCGTTGAACTAATTAAGCTGATGCTCAATGAATTCCTCAGAAAGGTACCTCTCTTGGAATCATTCCTCGAACAGTTCCCATGACACGTCTTCAATGGTGATGTTCAGCTGCGGTAGGAGCGTCTTCCACTGTAGAAGAGGGCTCCCCTTCATTCGAAAGACCGCCATGCAGACCTTCATGTTGGAGGTATAATCGTGAAGAGTGAAGCACATCCCCATGTTCTCCAACTAGGCCTCAACAACTATGCCATCTGGGGCACCAAAGAACTCAGAAAATTTGACCTTCTCGAGTTCACGGTGAATGCTACCAGTAATGGTTGATGCACGCGGTGGAACCTCAACGGGTGTTGGCGCCCTGACCTCATCTCTGTCCAAATGGCTGATCAGTGCCTTGGACATGCGCTGGAAAGATCTCATCATCCCGACAACATCGCCAACTGCTATCTGCTCCTGTCCAAGAACCTGCTCGTCTCCCTGGGGGTTAGACCCCTCAGGTGTTGATGCTACTAGAGGCGTCGCGCCTCCTCCCCTAACACCCTGTCGTCTACCTCCGCGACGTCCTCTAACCATGATTACCTGCACGCACACAATCAACTCGATCAACAATAGTATAATCAAAGCATGTCAACTAAATCCATAGCGATCCCACGTCATGGGTCAAACCCGCTCTGATACCATATGTAACGATCCTCCTCGTTACGACGACAACCTCTTAAAACAAGTGCAATTTTTTTTATTTTTTTTGTGTGTGCACGTGTGTACAAGGGAAACAAACACATTCGACTCTACGTCGCCACCCGACGATGAACAAGACCCAAACCACGATGAACATAACAAGACGATATGAGACGCACAACAAGTAACTGCTTACATTTAATGATGATCAATCGACAATAAGTAAGACTGACTACCCGCCCGTCCTACCCTGCAATGGTTAGGACCTCCAAGACACATAAGCAATGCTCAAGCCCAGGTTCCCATTGATTTTAACCATTTAAGGTCTTAGGGCTGGTGACTATTCTGAGGAGCATGGAGGTGTCTACATCCCACTCGACACAAGCGGGCCAAGCAATAAATTGTTTACAACCAAGTACAACAAAATTTAACGAAAAACCCCATCCTCTACGGAAGGCATAAGTCAGAAGGACACCGACAATAATCAACCATTAGTTAAGACTCAACATTACCTACGACTCAAATGGCAACAAGTATAGATCAATCACTTCGTTTAATTTTCATTTTTCGATGAGTTACCAACCCAACCTTAAAAATAAGTAAACTGTGCCAAGGAGATCCCTGACGGAGTGAAATTTGCAACGTTTCAAAATGCAGTGAGATTGCAGTGATTGGGTTAATAATCGAGCATTGTGTTTAAAAAAAACTCCATTGTTGTTTGTCTAACCATAGAGTACAAGGATCACAGCCAGACAAAATCGAAGCCAAGGTTTTCCGAGTTGAGGAAAGGGAAACCATAAGTTTAACTCACGGGTTCAAGGAAGCTAAATGCATGGGTATAACAGGTGGTTTAGCCACGCAGACAATACGCCCTCATTGCAAGCGTAGTTATCCATTGGAATCTGTGCAACACCCATAATATCATGATCCAACAATGGGGAAGAATTAGCTGGTAAAGGAACAAGGTGGGGATGGTAAGGGAGGGTGAATGCAAGCAGTAACTCATTCGTAGACAAGGACAGTTTAGCCAGTAGAAAAAGGGTTGCCCAGTTTTAATTTCGCCAGCTAAGTGACTAAGATGCTAGGTAAAAGAATCGCTCCAGGAATCGCCCAGGTGCAATTGAGACTTTAACCAATAGCTAAATGGTGATAAGAACGCCCAGGTATACTGACCACAACCTCAAATTTATAGTGGTTCTAAAGTGGTGGTGCAAAAAATTAAAAAGGGTTTAAAAGATGAAATTGAGAATCGCCCTTGAAATCACTCAGGTAAGATCCTAAATGTGAACAAATTGGAAGCCAATCGTGGCCAAAGTTTAAAGAATTCCGATATCCTCAAATAGGATTGTATTTGGATCATCACGGAAAATCTTATAGGTAATCAAATGCAGGCGTTGCCTTAAAAACAAAATTTAAATTGTAAAGAGATGGTTGTAACAGGTTTTCCAAGGTTTTGAAAGGTCAAGAGTGTCGCCATAATCAACTAATTCTGGCATCGGTTAAGGAAATAAAAGGAGTAAAACTTAAGTAGGCTGAAAATGAATGGCTCTAAGTGAAGAATTTAATGGAACACATCCACTAATTGATCTCACTAACATTAGAGAATTAACAAACGCATTACAGTCAAATTTTAATCAAAATTACCTTTCTTAAATTACATTATATAATTCCTAACTTAAGGATTTCATTACAGAAATTTTCGGTACACAAATTCTAAATAAGATGCATTTTAGATATGCAACTCCAGTAAAATTTCAGACATATATCTTCAAGAATCGACTCAGATAATTAAATTCCATCACAAAATTGAGCAGGGTAGAGGATAGGATCTCCTGTGAAAGAAACCAATTACATTCACAAGTAAAACACCTATAGATCTAATCATACATCCTACACAGTCTATCAATTAACCGAAGGGCGTACCTTTGCCTGTTTTCTTGCTCTGAGTGTCGTCCGTGTGCTCCATGCAATCCTGCTCCCTGACCGTCGAAACCTCATCGGTACCTCCCAACCAATGCTAGGGGTACTCAGCTTCCCCCTTAGCCCCCCGAGCCACAAAGGGGCCACACACTATCCAGATGGTACGTCTGTCTCCCAGCTCACCTCGCAAGGCCGAGCTACCACTCCTATCTGAGCTGGGATATCCCAACTCCCCACATGTAATCAGTCAAATCACAAATCCAACAGCGTAACGTTACGCTAACAGCCGATCCATTTCTTCCTCCTCCTTCCTCTCTTTGATAGAGTTTTAGAACTTCCCACTTTCCACAAATTTCATTTACTTTAAGTTTTAATAAAATCTTCTAAAAATTTCTCTTTCCTACAAGTGTCATTCATCCCCCACGTTTCTCCATTAACCATTTTCTTTAATTTATTAAATTGTCTTATTTCCCTCGCCCACCTAGAGTTACTCCTATTTTTACTGCTGGGTGTCCCTAGATTCCCTTACATGTTTTAAATACTTTCCCTAAAATGAAGTTGCTAATTTAGTTCAATTTAGAAGGTTCTTAATTGCAGACTCTTTACTATTTTGACCTCGCTTTTTACCATAAGTTCCCTTCTTTCCCTTATTATGTTTCCTCCATTCCTTAGTTTCCTAATTTTTATTATTCCCTTCTTTCTCGTTTTTAGTAGAGCCAAAATGGCAGTTGCGCTACTTAATCTTTTCCTTTTATTATTAATTTAATATCTTTTACACTTTCACAAGTTAAAAATTAAATTCTTCTTTACCCCCCTTTTTTTTCACATATTTTATTTAAGTTCTTACTCTCTTCATTTTACCCAAAAATTTATGAAGTCTACCATTATCACTTAAGTGGTTTTTATTTTACTTTATTATTTTATTTTTAGAGAGATAATTTCTTACGAGTAGACAAAATTTTACCCCCTAGCGAAGTTTTAGACATAGGACTTAGATTCTGAACTAGACAACATTTTAATTAGGGGAATCGTTTTAAAATTTCTTATGAGATATTAGTCTTAGGGCCATCTAGGTTCATTCCTTTACCATCATCAACGCGACGTGCCCTTCAGGACACACTACGTGCTCCAAGGGTGCCACTCACCTCTAGTGTTTTTTTTTTGCGCGACGTGCCCTTCAAGATGCACCACGTGCTCCAAGGGTGCCACTCGCCTCTTGTGTTTCTTTTGTGCGACATGCCCTTCAGGATGCACCACGTGCTTCAAGTTTTCCACTCACCTCTTGATTGATTAGTAGACATCAATAACCCTTGGAGTCAACACTCCGCCATGTGAACTTGTGGGAGACTAAGGGCTTCTAAGGAATAAGGCCCCCGCCTTATTGCGCGCCCTTTAGAATCATCGTGAGAAACTCTCGCAGTCTGACCTCGTGGCATCGTGTGTGCTCTCGAGCTAGGTAATTGTTAACCTACAGTTCGAGCCATGATGGGGGTGCTAGTAGGATGTGGCAGGGCTACTATCCAGACCCCTCCCTCAACCTCTCTGGTAGTTGTGTGTGTGGCCCCTTTACTCCATATGTAAGTCTGGTCGGAAAGCTATTGTCAGCCTGCATCATCAACAATTATGTCAGAACATGTCTACATCATATCATCTAATCCAATGTACTAAATTCACAGTAAACAATCAAACCCCAAGCACACTCCCTGACTTAATTCAGAGTCCAAGGGGTTTCGTCGATGCCTCTACATCCTCAAGGTCCAAAACCCTGCACACTCAGTAAAACTGAGTCAATAGAACCTGTCTATGTCAAAGTAGTAAAACATCATGTCATCTACCATAACGCATCATAATCAAGGACAAATGTTTTAATATCATAATAGTCTGGATCACTTGCGAGCAAGTGTCCTCAAAGAATAAGTTTTCTCAGTGTGATAGAGCGGGATGTTACATACACCCCCTCTTGGTCTAAACTTCATCCCGAAGTTTCATAGTATAAATGCTGAAATAAGTGTATCATAGTATCATAAGTGTATCTATAGAACAAAAATGGAAACTGTTGGCGCATATCATATGCATCCTCCCAGGTCGTCGAGTGCGGACTATAATTGTCCCACTGGACCTTGACCTGATCTACCGTTCGATGTCGTAATTGTCAAAGACGATGATCTAAGATGCGAACTAGCTCAGCTATGAGCGCTCCCTCGTTTGATACCTACAAGGAACTCATGTCAATCACATGTGTAGGATCATTAATATAGTGTCTCAAAACAGATACATGGAAAACATCGTGCATACGCCTCAAAGAATCAGGCAAGGCTAGTCGATAGGCCACGAGCTCCTTTCGCTCCACAATATTGAAAGGTCCCATGAACCTAGGAGAGATTTTAGCTCCCTTTCCAAACTTGATCGAACTCTTATGCGGTTTAACCCATAGGAAGACTCGATCGTCAACGTCGTAACTACGGTCGACTCAGTGCGCATCGGCATAACTCTTCTGTCAATCCTGCACTTCTTTAATCCTTTGTCTTGTGGTTTGCATTTGCTCTTCCATTTATTGGAATGCTTCTGGTCCCACCAGGACCCTATCCTCAATCTGATCCCAACTCAAGGGTGTTCGACATGGTTTCCCGTAAAGAAACTCAAAAGGCGCCATTTTAATGGTGCTTTGGTAACTATTGTTGTAAGTGAACTCTACTAGAGGCAAGAATTATTCCCAATGCTTTTGTTGGTCCATTACGTACATGCACAACATGTCCTCCAAGGTTTGGTTCATTCGTTCGGTCTGTCTATGAGTCTCTGGGTGATACGCAGTACTAAAGTTAAGTTGGGTTCCCAAGGCCTCTTGGAAACTCATCCAAAATCGTCCAGTAAACACCGATCCTCGATCAGATATAATCCTCTTAGGCATGCCATGCAGCCTCACAATCTCACTGATGAAAAATCTAGCAATGTCAGGTGCTTGATACGTCGTACGCACAGGAATAAAGTGAGCGCTCTTCGTCAGAGTGTCTACTACTACAAAAATCAAGTCATGTCTCCTTGCCATTAGTGGCAATCCAACAATAAAATCCATCGAAATGACCTTCCATTTCGATTCCGGAATGGCATGTGGTTGAAGTAATCCTGTTGGGTGTCTATATTCAGCCTTTACTTGCTGACACTCTAGACATTTGGCCACATAGTTGACTATGTCAGCCTTCACTCCCTTCCAAAAGAATAAGGGCTTAAGGTCTGCCCTCATCTTCATGACTCCTAGGTGAGCCATGTAAACTTCTCTATGAACCTTGCTCATGATCACCATCCTCAACTCGTCTTTTGGTGGTACGTAAATCCGACTTTTAAACCTCAATAAACCATTGCTATCAAATGAATATCCCTCATAGCATGGTACCATCATTGTGTTTTGTCCGATAAAACCCCTGACCTCTTTGTACCAATCATCGTCATGCTATAAAGTGAGAATCTTCTCACGTAGATTCGTCTGAAGAGGCAACACCGAAAAGATGCATGGCCTTCAACTCAAAGCATCCACCACTCGATTCACTGTTCCCTTTATGTAAGTAATCTCAAAGTCGTACCCGCTAAGCAATTCTAACCAACACCGTTGTCGTGCGTTCAAGTCGCTTTGCGTAAAAATGTGTTGTAGTCCACAATGATCAGTCTTTAGTTCAAATTTTCATTCTACAAGGTAGTGTCTCCAAACCTTCAAGGCATATACAATGGCTAATAACTCCAAATTGTTCATCATGTAGTTCTCCTCATGCCTTCTCAGTTTCCTCGAAATGTAAGCTATCACTCGTCTGTCTTGCATCAAGACTCCGCCTAAACCTTCCTTGGATGCATCTGTGCATACCAACAAGTCTGTGTCCATGTCAGGGACCTTTAGTATCGGTGTTGTTGTTAACAACTCCTTAAGCCTCCGAAATGCTTCCACGCATTTCTCGGTCCAAACAAACTTCTTGTTTTTCTTCTACAATTTCGTGATCGGATTTGCTATCTTCGAAAATCCCTTGAAAAACCGTCGATAGTATCCTACTAAACCCATAAATCTACGCACTTCTATGACATTCGTTGGCGCAGGCCATTCCATAATATCCTCGACCTTGGCTGGATCCATGGCGATACCTTTGCTGGAGATGACATGCCCTAAGTAGTGAATCCTCGATTGATAAAAAGAGCATTTGCACAACTTCCCATACAATTTATGCTCTCGCAGACACTGTAGTACCAAGCGGAAGTGCTCGCCATGATCCTCCGTAGTCCGAGAGTATATCAAAATATCGTTAATGAATACTTGGAGGAACTTGTCCAAGTACTCGCGGAACACCCCGTTCATCAAACTCATAAATACCCTTGGGGCATTTGCCAGTCCAAATGGTAAAACAGTAAACTCGTAGTGTCCAAACCTTGTCTTAAAGGTGGTTTTAGGGATGTCATCCTCCTTGAGCCACAACTAGTGATACCCTGATCGCAAATCAATCTTGAAGAACACCGTCGCACCCTTCATTTGATCGAATAGATCATCAATTCTCGGCAAGAGATACTAATTCTTGATCGTGGCCTTTTTTAGTTTACAGTAGTCAATGGAAAGCCTCCATGATCCATCCTTCTTTCATATGAAAATAACTAGTGCACCCCATGGTGACACACTAGGACGTATCAGTCCCAAGTCCAACAACTCCTTCAGTTGCATTTTCAAATATTGTAACTCTGGGGTCGACATTCGGTAAAACGTTCTTGCTATTAGTTCAGTCCCCGGTTTTAGGTCTATGGTAAACTCCAACTCTCTCTCTGGCGACATCCCCAGTAACTCCTCCGAAAATACGTCTGCAAATTCTCTCACCATCGGAAGGTGTTTTAGACCTTCCGCTACTCCCATCTCGTTTAATGCAAGGATCGCATAAAGCTTGCACCCCTTGCGCAAACTCTTTCGTAACTGTAAGGAAGAGATGAACCTTAGGTAAACTCCCTGGTTCCATCCTACAATCACACGTCTCTGTCCCTCATCATCGATCAAGCTCAACTGTTTCATCTTACAGTTGAGTATCGCCTCATGCGATTCCAACCAATCCATACCAATTATGACATCATAAGATCCTAAGATCTTGACGTACAAGTTGTCCCTCGTGACAAACTCTCCCAGGTTAAGGGCACAGCCTGTAACCTTTCCTCCAACCTTCTATTTGGCTCCCAAGGCCATCTCTACGAAACTAAACTCGTCCTGTTCGACTACCTTTACATTAATCCTTTTTAGCATTGCACCATAAATGAAACTCTTAGTAGCATCGGGATCTATCAAAATACTAAGGGTCTGGTCAACGATAGTACCTATCGTCTCGAGCACATTCGACTAATGCTCTGCCTGGCAGTTATTCACCGCTGCATGAATCCGATGGGCCTTGCCCATATCTCCCACGTTAGTGGGTCCGGCTGATCCAGACACTCTCGTCCTCTCCACAAGACAGTCGCACTCGTAGTGTGGCTCCCCACATGTCCAACACCCCTTCTTCGGCCCAATAGTCTTGGTACCCAAAGTAGAATATGACAGCCCACCGGCCTGGAACCCTGGTCTATTCTGCTAAACAGGCCTAAACTGCTGCTGCTGCGGGTGACACTGCTGCTGACGTGGTGGTCCTCGATAAGGTGTCCGCTGCTGAGGTGGTGGTCGTCGGGGTGTGGTGAAAGTGGATCCCCTCTCGAAGCCATGATATCCTGGCGTATGTCTCACTGGTGTCTGGTGCTGCTGTGTTCCAGATGAAACCTGTCCTACTGGTCTCGCTGGAGTCCTGGTCTAACCCCCACTAATAAGCTCCTCCTCTTCTATGAAGGCCTTCTGGATGACATCGTGCAAGTTTTGGGGCGTCAAAATCCTAACCTTTGCATGTAGGCTATCGTTAAGGCCGAATACGAACTTGTTGACCTTAAGTTTCTCAGTGTTAAGGTGTGGAGCATATCAGAGAAGTTCCATAAAACGTGCCTCATACTTGAGCACCGTACGACCTCCTTGTCGTAAGACGTTGAACTCATTGAGCTGATGCTCAATGAATTCCTCAGAAAGGTACCTCTCTTGGAACCATTCCTTGAACAGTTCCCATGACACGTCTTCGATGGCCATGTTCAGTTGCGGCAGGAGCGTCTTCCACCATAGAAGAGCACTCCCCTTCAGTTGAAAGACCACCATGCGGACCTTCATGTTGGAGGTATAATCACGAAGTGTGAAGCACATCGCCATGTTCTCCAACCATGCCTCGGCGGCTGCCCCATCTGGGGCACCAAAGAACTCGAGAAATTTGACCTTCTCGAGTTCATGGTGAATGCTACCAGTAACGGCCAGTGCACGCGGCAGAACCTCAGCGGGTGTCGGTGCCCTGGCCTCATCTCTGTCCAAACGGCTAATCAGTGCCTCGGACATGCGCTGAAAAGATATCATCATCCTAACAACATCGCCAACTACTATCTGCTCCTGTTCGATAACCTGCTCGTCTCCCTGGGGGTTAGACCCCTCAGGTGTGGATTCTACTAGAGGCGTCGTGCCTCCTCCCCTAGCACCTCGTGGTCTGCCTCTGCGACTTCCTCTAACCATGATTACCTGCATGCACACATTCAACTCAATCAACAACAGTATAATCAAATCATGTCAACGAAAGTCGTAGCGATCCCAAGTCGTGAGTCGAACCTGCTCTGATACCATATGTAACGATCTTCCTCGTTATGACGACAACCTCTTATAATAAGTGCAATTTTTTTTTTTTGTTGTTGTTGTGTGTGCACACGTGTACAAGGGAAACAAACACATTTGACTCTGCATCACCACCCGACGATGAACAAGATGCAAACCATGACGAACACAACAAGACGACATGAGACACACAACAAGTAACTGCATGCATTTAACGATGATCAATTGACAATAAGTAAGACTGACTACCCGCCCGTCCTACCATGCAATGGTTAGGACCTCCAAGACACATAAGCAACGCTCAAGCCCAGGTTCCCATTGATTTTAACCATTTAAGGTCTCAGGGCTGGCAACTATTCTGAGGAGCATGGAGGTGTCTAAATCCTGCCCGACACAAGCATGCCAAGTAATAAATGGTTTACAACCAAGTACAACAAAATTTAACGAATGACCCCATCCTCTACAGAAGGCGTAAGTCAGAAGGACACCGGCAATAATCAACCATTAGTTAAGAATCAACATTACCTATGACTCAAATGGCAACAATTACGGATCAATCACTTCGTTTAATTTCCGTTTGTCAATGAGTTACCAACCCAACCTTAAAAATAAGTACATATAATTAATTGCAAATTCCCCATTGACTAAATCATAATAATTTATTGTACTTAGTTTCAAGGACCTTACCTTTTACATGTTGTCAATAATAAAAATTAAATTAACCTTATAATTACTTTTTATACTACAATAACCTTGTAAATATAATAACCATGATCTTACATTTCATATCTTGTCAATGCTAACATAGCCCCTTTTTATTTTGCAAGGAAATTACATTTACATGTTTCAAACATAAAATTTCAATGACCTTACATTATAATAACATTGCAAATAAACAACGAGGATCTTACATTTCATAAGTTATCAATGCTAACATAGCATTCTTCATATTGCAAGAACCTTACAAATATAGGTTTCAACCAATAAATTACAGTGAACTTACATTACAATAATAT
>JZKD02S2235667.1:307123-320515 GCA_000966675.3 Picea glauca
GAAAATACCAAATTAGAATTTAAGATAAGAAATGAATAAAGCATAAAAGAAAGTGTAAGCATAGAAAGGTATCTAGAGTCTAGTTAACACTAGTCTAACTAGAGAAGAATCCTATTTTAACTCAACTCAGTTTTAGAAAGACGTCAGTGATTTAATGGGAAATAAAGGAAATAAAGAGACAACTAGGAGTGATTCAAGGAGAACTTTTAGGAAAGGTGAGGGAAATTGAATTTTAATAAAATAAAATGTGGATTTAATTGTGCA
Source organism: Picea glauca (assembly GCA_000966675.3). Taxonomy (NCBI): domain Eukaryota; kingdom Viridiplantae; phylum Streptophyta; class Pinopsida; order Pinales; family Pinaceae; genus Picea; species Picea glauca. The sequence goes on from JZKD02S2235667.1 coordinate 307,388, forward strand.
AATTGGGGAAAGGGTGACAAGTGTAAGGGGGAGATCATTCTAAATTATTTTAATTAAAAAGAGAAGTAATTGTGCAAGTCGGGGTGAGTTATGGGAAAATTATGTAAAAATGATGGTTGAGATGAGCAATAGAACACACTGTTTATGGGTAAGGTTATGCTACAAATTTTTTGACTAGTTTTACTTATGAGAGTTGGGATACCCATCTTGAGAGAGAGTGGTGGCTCTACCTTGTAAGGTGAGTTGGGAGCTAGAGGAATTCTGGTTGGGTGTGTGTGTGGCCCCTTTGTGGCTCGGGGGGATAAGGGCGAAGAAGAGTATTGGGTATTCTCCTGTGCCGACAGGAGGTACCAGTGAAGGCTGAACGGTTAGCAAGTGGATGAAGGAAGGGAACGCCAGTTGCCAAGGATTGTCATCCAGCCTATATTTGTTGGTTATGGTATTTTCATTTGGAGTTTGCATTGTATTAAGTTTTTATTGTATATATGGTTTTTAGAACTGTTGACAGTGGTAATGGATTTCTGATATTGGACTGGCAAGATTCCTTGATGATTGTGCATTGTAGAAAGGAATTTCTAATGAGTCTGCAATTTTAACTCTAAACTAAATCTTGATTTCTTATTCACTGTTTTCCATTTTTCAATTTGGGGTAATATTTGCGTTTTTCTATAAGAGTTTGATTGCGCTTATACATAATAACTCACCCAACACCTCTGCATTTTTTTATTGTATCTGGATTTTCGATTCCCTTAAGGATTTAAGGATTTACCTTTGCATTCTTTATTGAAACCGGATTTGTGATTCCCTTAAGGATTTAAGGATTCACCTATGCATTTTTATGGAATCTGGATTTGTGATTCCCTTAAAGATTAAGGATTCATCTCTGCATTTTTTATTGTATCTAGATTTGCGATTCCCTTAAGTATTTAAGGATTTAAATCTATGTTATTGAATCTCGATTGAGATTTCATTAAGGATTTACCTCTGCATTTTTTTTAATCTGGATTGTGTTTTTCCTTGTACAGATTTGCCCAACAAATGTTAGTCTCCTGACGATTTCTATTTAAAACCTCTGTGTTTTATGCTTACAAATTTTCCCAAAATCTTGAATGGGAATTTATTTGGATGTTTTATGAACTATATATATTATATGTAAGCAAATTTGGCTAGCTAGTACAAAATTCCAATCTTAACTCACAACCCTTCTATGGAGATCCTATAGAAGTTGAATTCTTGTTTACTTGCCTCTTGCTTAGTGATACTAGTACACATTATGATAGATAATAGGGATCTTCCTCATAGTATTTGATGGTCGTTACTTCCATGTGATCTTGTAGGATGAATGCAAATTGAGTTTGATGTTTTATGAACATTAAATATTGTATCTAAGTATATTTGATTTTCTCGTCAATTTTATAATTGTTTATTGTAGACCTCCAAAAACTCTGCTCTATGGTTTTGTTATTAAATGAATACAAGTAGATTATTTTCTCATATAATCTCTAGGGAATATCAACAAACTCTATACAAATAGTTTATGATATCCTCCCAATAGGGGTATTCCTTACATTAGTTGATGATGTTTATTGCTCTATGCTCTTGTGAGATAATGGAGACCAAAACTACTATTTGTACCAAAATACAACTCCCTTCCTAATAAGAGCATTAACATTTTTCTTTGTCTCAAGCTTGCTAAAAAAGACAACTTCATCCTCCAAATATCCCTTTCTTTATAGAATCTTGAATGGAATGATTAAACTCACAATAAATAGATTTCTTGTAAACTAATTAAGGGTGATTTATTATTTATTTCAGAAATTGATTAGTCACGTGCCCTGGAAGGAATGTTGATTTATTGTTTAATTCAGTAATTGATTAATTGCACGCCTTGAAATTAAATAGATGTTTACTTTTGCGCCATGAAAATAGAATCAAGTTGATTACAATTGCTCCTTAACTTATGTTGTTATATGATTGATTAAGCCCTTATAATATCTTGTGCCTTATAAATTAAAGTTGATTACACTTGTGCTTTTAGAATAATGTTGACATATGATTGATTTAGTAATTATATTCTCTTACGCCATGCAAAAAAAAGTATATTTCTCATGCGTCATGAATAATATTGATGTATGGTTGATTGAGTATTTAGACTTCTCTTGTGACATGAACAATATCGATGTATGGATGATTGAGTATTTAAATTCTCTTGTGCCATGAACATTAATGATGTTGATTGATTGAGCTAGTTGGTTTTTGACTTGATTGCGATAGTGGGATTTAGACACCTCCTTGTTCCTTAGAAAATTTTCTAGCCCTGAGACCTTAAGTGGTCAAAATAAATTGGATGAATCTTGGGCTTGATAATTTCTTATGTGTCCTGGAGGTTCTAACCTTGGAATGTAGGTTGGGCGGGTACTCATTTTAATATTCAATATCTAGTTGATCATGGTTTATAATTTTCTTCAGTGGATTGTGACATGCTCAATTGCATTGCTATTAATGTTTATGTGTTGGTTAGGTGTCTCTATCATTTATGTTGATTCGTTGGTTGCATCATTATTGATTATGATGATGAGTCTCTTGTAATGATTTTGATTATGATGTCGTTGATTATGCACTGCTATGAATTATTTGTTGACATTAATTTCCTAATGCAAATTTATTTTTACCTATTTTACTTCACTTTCCTATTCGTAACGGAGGGGACGTTACACCATTCAAAATGAGAAGCATCTGGTGATCTTGTTGATGATCCTTCAAATCAACATCAGACATGTTCACAGTTCTAGTGAGCCTTGATGCAGGAGCATCGCTCACTCATCAAGCAAGCCAGCACATCGAGCAAAAAAGATAGCTGGACAGTGCCTACAAATTTTGAAATGATTTGGAAGTTGTTGCGCCGCTCTTTAATGAAGGCATTCATAAAGAAGCTCACTTGTATTGTAAAGGGGACCTTGAGCCTTTAAGCTCTCGTCCTTTGTAGATATGAAGGCATTTAATAGATTTAATGCAGGTAGATAGATGTTTAATTGTAGATTTGATAGTTGTAGAATTCGAGAGGGAAACGGGATATAGACACCCTCCTTTGTACATTTTTAATATATTGAGAAAATCGGAGCAAGGAGAGAAGAGCAGAGCAGAGAACTTGTGGAGAACACCCATGTACAGATTGAATTAATATAAGAGAGCTTTTGATTCAATTTCATGACCAGTGTTGTTTCTCTGCGTATGTTGCTTATGTGCTCATGAATGTTTTGCTTTCCTTGTATGCATTTGCTTTTGAATATGCTGTGCATGTGATTTCAGAGGTTTAAACCTGAAGTCGGAGAGAGAAGAGAATAAGTTTCAATTGTTTCTCTATCTGAGCCAAGAGATTCCTTCATAGAGTGCAGTTGAATTCATCCGCATAGAGTGCGTTGATGAGGCTCGACAGTTAGACCCTTATTCTCATTCACCCAGACGTTGATTTGGGTTGGTAGAGCCGTGCAGGAGAAGTGCAGGATGAATTCGAAGTCTAAGTGGCTAGTCTGAGCACAGGAAGTCAGGGATTACTGTGGCTACAAGTGCACAGGATCTGAAGGACCCAACACTTTGAGAGATATTGGAGGTCGAGTGCGAGAAGCATGCACAAAGTCTCTGAGGGAGTCAGAGTTGACAAGCTCAGGAGGAATAGTTCCTTCGTGATTCCTGGGAGAAGGACCCAGGAAAAGGTTCGAGCGAAAGAAGCTTTGAAGCGGAAGAAATCCTCAAGGAGGAGAACCAACGGTCAGGGTTCGCAGGATAGATTCACGAAATCCCACTGAACGTCAGATCAGGGAGAAGCGGCGAGGGATTTAACCCTTAAGCACAGGAAGAACACAGATCCATTGGGATTCGACATATCGGCTCTTCTGGAGGTGAGAGTTTCATAGCTGTTGAAATCGCGATTAGCGATTTCCCGATTTAATTGGAGTCGTTGATCGCTAGGGGGACAGGTGGCACGAGATCCTGGGAAGTCAGGATTCGACATTCGGGGTTTTAAAGTGAAAAGGAATTGCGACTGGTGAAATCGCGATCCCGCGATTCCAGAAAGAGTGGAGAGAGGAGGTGACGTGGCGAGGAGATAGCGCACGTGCCATCGGAGTTCAGGGTTCGAAGGTTCGTGGTGTAAGCGGATTGTGACATTGCATGCACCGATTTCTCGATAGGGAAATCCCCGACTGGGACGAAAGAGTTGACTCTTTGACCCATCGGGTTTCAGAGTTTTGAGCAGCGTGGGAACTGCGCTCCAGGTTTCGCGATAACACGAAACCGATTTCCCGATGAAGCAAAGGGGAGATCACCGAAAGGAAGATTTCTGTGGGTATTGAGAACTCTTGTAAGGAGTTGGAAGAGTCTTTGACTCTTCGGTCCTGCGTGAAAGAAGGTCCTGGTGGAAGCGGATTGTCTAACGAGGGACGTCTGCATCAGAGTGGTATCAGAGCGGGGAATATCTTTGCTTTTTGAAGCAGGGACTATAATTACACCATGCCGCCGAGAAGAGAAAGGCAATCGCCTGATCGAGAAGACAGGGATTCGCGAAGAAGAGGAAGGCCGACAGGGAATCCAGAAATAGAGTGCCATATGCGAGATCTCCGAGCAAGGCTTGAGGAGATGGATACAGCACAAAGACGCGGAGCTGGTGCTGGGGATCTTAGTGATTCCTAGGTTGAAGAGGAAGCTGGACACGAAGAAAAAGTCACAGCAGAGGATGCATCGACCGAGCGATTGATCAAAGCCATCGCCTGAATGAGTTCCAAAACCAAAATGGATATTCCAGCTTACGAGGGAAGCCTGGACGCAGAAGAGCTGCTGGATTGGATCCGAGCTCTTGACACCTACTTCGACTACGAAGATATCGAAGAGGATAAGAAGGTAAGACATGATGTTACCAAGTTGAAGGGACATGCATCATTGTGGTGGGACGAGCTACAGGCGGATAGGCGTTCCAAAGGAAAACAGAAGATCAAAAGCTGGGATCGGATGATCGCGAAGATGAAGGCGAAATTCATCCCCAGAGATTATCAGATCACTCTGTTCAGACGGATGCAGAACCTGAGATAGAAGTTGATGACGGTGAAGGACTACACTGAGGAGTTCTACAAGCTCAACATCTGAGCAGGTCATCGGGAGAGCGATGATGAGAAGGTGGAGAGATACCCGAATGGTCTGAGGTACGACATTCAGGATGAATTAAGAATGGCAACTATTAGGACAGTTGAGGATGCTTATCAGATGGCTCTGAAAGCCGAGGAGAAGCTGAGCCGCAAGCAAGGATAGCGAGGGTGAGGCAGAAGTCAGCCCAGAGGCAAGGCAGTTTCCCAAGAAAGGACTCAGAAGCCCAAGGAGGAGTGGAAGAAACCTCAGGGTAAGGCTGAAAGAGGTGGAACCTCACAGCAAAGACAATAATATGCTGAGCCGAGGAGACAACATACAGAGCAGGGTGGCAGATATGCTGACGTGAACACTTTTCCTCATACCAGAGGTAGGGGGAGAGGTAGAGCAGGAATCATCACATGTTTTACATGTGGGAAGGATGGACATAAAGCTGTTGATTGTCCAGACCGAAAATTGGATAGAGGAGAAGCTCACATCACTGAGGCGCAGAGGCGTGATGTTGGAGAAGAAGACACTGGAAGTGGGAAGTTGCTGATGGTGCATAAGGTTCTTTTGACACCTGAGAAGGAGGTGAAATACACAGCTCAGAGGAGCCGATTGTTCAGAACCACGTGCAAGACCAAGGGCTGGAATTGCAAGGTCATAGTGGACAGCGGAAGCACTGACAATCTCATTTCGACCGAGATGGTGGAAAACCTGGAGCTGGAGACGACTGATCACCCGAGTCCATACAAAGTATCATGGCTGCAGAAGGGACATCAGGTGAGTGTCACTAAACAATGTTTAGTTGATTTCAAAATGGGTGAATATAAGGATAAAGTTCTGTGTGATGTCATTCCCATGGATGTTTGTCATGTATTATTGGGGAGACCATGGAAGTATGACTGAAATGTTGTTCATGACGGGAGGATGAACACATACACCTTATAGAAGGATGGGAGGACACATAGATTGCTTCCGATAAAGGATAAGGAGTTAAAACTGAGGTAAGCAGTACCATACTTCTCATGAGTGGGAAGGAGATGCTTACAGAGATGGAGAAAAAGGAAGATCCACAATTCATTGTGGTCAGGAAACCAAGAATTGTCCTGACTAGCACAAGAGTGGATGACTTTCCAGAAGAGATTCAGGAACTGCTAGGAGAGTTTGTTGATATCATCGTGGACGAACTACCTCGTTCGTTGCCACCGATGAGGAGTGTGAGTCATCACATCGATCTCATACCCGGATCCAGTTTGTCGAATAGGGCCGCATACAGACTGACACCACAGGAGAATGAGGAGGTCAGGAGGCAGGTACAGGATCTGCTGGATAAAGGACTGGTCAGAGAAAGCCCGAGTTTGTGTGTTGTTCCGACAGTACTGAGTCCAAAGAAGGATGGAGGTTGGAGAATGTGTACAGACTCTAGAGCGATAAACAAAATCACCATCAGGTAGAGATTTCCACTATCGAGAATGGATGATCTGATGGATTGCCTGAGTGGGGAAAATTACTTTTCAAAGATTGATCTCAAGAGAAGATACCATCAGATTCGCATGAGAGAGGGAGATGACTGGAAGACGACATTCAAGACAAATGAAGGTTTGTACGAATGGCTGGTCATGCCGTTTGGCTTGAAAAACGCGTTGAGCACATTCATGAGACTGATGAATGAAGTCCTGAGGGAGTTCATAGGGAAATTTGTAGTCGTATATCTGGACGATATACTGGTGTTCAGTAAGACGAGGGCTGAACATTTGAAGCATTTGGCCATTGTGATGATAAGACTACAGTAGGAGAAGTTGTTGGTCAACATGAAGAAGTGTTCCTTCATGAAGACAAAGCTTATTTATTTGGGCTTTGTTATTTCGGCTAATGAGTTGAAGATGGATCCTGAGAAGGTAGAAGTGATAAAAAATTGGCCATCACCGAGAAACATTTTCGAGGTGAGGAGTTTCCATGGTTTGGCTAGTTTCTACAGAAAATTCATTCGGAATTTTAGTGGAATTAGCGTCGCGATGATGGACACAGTGAAAAAGCGACATAAGACTTTTCATTGGACAACAGAGGCTGAGAAGAGCTTCAATCTGTTGAAGCAGAAGATTACAGAGCAACCAATTCTAGTGTTGCCTGATTTCTAGAAGACATTTCAAGTGAAATGTGATGCAAGCGGATACGCTATAGGAGCGGTCTTGAGTCAAGATGACAGGCCTATTGCATATTTCAGCGAGAAATTAGATGAAGCAAAGCTGAAGTACTCAACGTATGATAAGGAATTTTATGCTATCATACAAGCGTTGAAGAAGTGGAGGCATTACTTGATACCCAAAGAATTTTTTTTGTATAGTGATAATCATGCATTGCAGTTTGTGAGTCAACAAGAGAAGTTGAATCAGAAACATGCAAAATGGGTAGAATATATGCAGAATTTTACATTTGTAATTAAACACATTTCAAGAACTGCTAACAAATTGGTTGATGCTTTGAGCAGGGAATGTTTGTTGTTGCAGGAGTTCAGAGTCAAGACGTTGGGTTTTGAAAACCTAAGGGACATGTATGCGAGAGATGCAGACTTCGGAGAAGCATATGAAGCAACTGAGAATCCATTTCTCAGAGATCGGAGCCCGTGGATAGATTATATAATCCAGGATGGATTGTTGTTCAGAGGCAATCAACTGTGCATTCTGAATTGCTCCATGAGGGAGAACTTGGTGAAAGAGAAGCACAGTGGAGGATTAGCAGGTCATTTTGGACATGACAAAACCTTTGCAAAGCTAAGTGAATAGTATTTTTGGCCGGGCATGCGAGCATATGTCAAGAGGTTCGTTGACAAGTGTTGAATATGTCAACACTCGAAGGGCCGGAGGCAAAATGCAGGTTTCTATCAGCCATGGCCCATACCCGAGAGGCCATGGGAGGCAATTAGCATGGATTTTGGGTTGGGTTTGCCGAGGATGCAAAGAGGGGTTGATTCCATCTTTGTAGTAGTGGACGGGTTTTCGAAGATGGCACATTTTATTCTGTGTCAGAAGACCAACGATGCGACCCACATCGTGAATTTGTTTTTCAAAGAGGTTGTCAGACTTTATGGATTGCCGAGAAGCATAGTCTCGGACAGGGATATGAAATTCATAGGTCATTTTTGGAGGACACTATGGAAGAAGCTAGGAACTGACTTGGCGTTTAGTTCTGCTTATCATCCACAGACAGATGGATAGACCAAGGTGGTCAATAGAAGTCTTGGAGACTTGTTGAGGAGCTTGGTGACAGAGCACCATAGCAGCTGGGAAAACATATTGCCACAGGCTGAGTTCGCCTACAACGATTCGGTGAATCGGAGTACAGGAAAAAGTCCATTCCAGATTTTATATGGGACACAACCGAGAGGATTTTCTGAACTTAGGGAGTCAGAACAGACTATGACTAGTAGTGCTAGCGCTGAAAAATTCGCTGAGGCGATGGAGGAACTTCACAGTCAAGTGAAGTAGCGACTGATGAAATCAAATCAAGAGTATAAGCACAGAGCCAATCAGCGGAAGAGACAACTTCATTTCAAAGTTGGTGATTTGGTTTTGGCACACTTAAGGAAGGAAAGGTTCCCAAGGGGAACATATTACAAGCTCAAGATGAAGAAGATCGGGCCATGTAAAGTCCTGAAGAAGTTCGGAGAAAATGTGTATGAAATTGAGTTGCCGAAGGGCATTGGGATATCTCCGATATTTAATGTTTTGGATTTATACCCATATAGGGCTGAAGAAGCAGAAGCTGGAACTGAGGAACCAGTGGTCAAGTGGCAGAAACAATTGCCAGTAGCAGAAAATCCACAGATGGAGTACATACTGGACAAGCGAGTAGGAAAGAAGACCAGGCGGAAGTAGTACTTCGAGTACCTGGTAAAATGGAAAAATCACCCAGTCGAGGATGCTAGCTGGGAAAATGAAGCAGTCTTACAGAGGCATGGACAGACCATACAGGAGCTCATGGACAGGACCCCATGAAATCTTTCGAGCCGAGGAGTATGATGCAGGAGCATCGCTCACTCATCAAGCGAGCCAGCACATCGAGCAGAAAAGACAGCTAGACAGCACCTACAAATATTGAAATGCTTTGGAAGTTGTTGCACTGCTCTTTAATGAAGGCATTCATAAAAAAGCACACTTGTATTGTAAAGGGGACCTTGAGCCTTTAAGCTCTCGTCTTTTGTAGATAGGAAGGCATTTAATAGATTTAATGCGGGTAGATAGATGTTTAATTGTAGATTTGATAGTTGTAGAATTCGAGAGGGAAACGGGATATAGACACCCTCCTTTGTACATTTTTAATATATTGAGAAAACGGGAGCAAGGAGAGAAGAGCAGAGAGATAACTTGTGGAGAAGACCCATGTACAGATTGAATTAATAGAAGAGAGATTTTGATTCAATTTCATGACCGGTGTTGTTTCTCTGCGTATGTTGCTTATGTGCTCATGAATGTTTTGCTTTCCTTGTATGCATTATCTTTTGAATATGTTGTGCATGTGATTTCAGAGGTTTAAACCTGAAGTCTGCGAGAGAAGAGAATACGTTTCAATTGTTTCTCTGTCTGAGCCAAGAGATTCCTGCATAGAGTGCAGTTGAATTCATCCGCATAGAGTGCATTGATGAGGCTCAATAGTTAGACCCTTATTCTCATTCGTCCAGACGTTGATTTGGGTTGGTAGAGCCGTGCAGGAGAAGTGCAGGCCGAATTCGAAGTCTCAGTGGCTAGTCTGAGCACAGGAAGTCAAGGATTACTATGGCTGCAAGTGCACAGGATCTGAAGGACCCAACACTTTGAGAGTTGTTGGAGGTCGAGTGCGAGAAGCATGCGCAAAGTCTCTGAGGGAGTCAGAGTTGACAAGCTCAGGAGGAATAGTTCCTTCGTGATTCCTGGGAGAAGGACCCAGGAAAAGGTTCGAGCGAAAGAAGCTTTGAAGCGGAAGAAATCCTCAAGGAGGAGAACCAACGGTCAGGGTTCGCAGGATAGATTCGTGAAATCCCGCTGACTGTCAGATCAGGGAGAAGCGGCGAGGGATTTAACCCTTAAGCACAGGAAGAACCCAAAGCCATTGAGATTCGACATATTGGGTCTTCCGGAGGGGAGAGTTTCATAGATGTTGAAATCGCGATTAGCGATTTCCCGATTTAATAGGAGTCGTTGATCGCTAGGGGGACAGGTGGCACGAGATCCTAGGAAGTCGGGATTCAGCATTCGGGGTTTTAAAGTGCAAAGGAATTGTGACTGGTGAAAGCACGATCCCACGATTCCTGAAAGAGTGGAGAGAGGAGGTGATGTGGCAAGGAGATAGCGCACGTGCCATCGGAGTTCGGGGTTCGAAGGTTTGTGGTGTAAGCGGATTGCGACATTGCATGCACCGATTTCCTGATAGGGAAATCCCCGATCGGGACGAAAGCGTTGACTCTTTGACCCATCGGGTTTCAGAGTTTTGAGCAGCGCGGGAATTGCGCCCCAGGTTTTGCGATAAAGAGAAACCCAATTTCTCGACAAAGCAAAGGGGAGATCGCCGAAAGGAAGATTTTTGTGGGTATTGAGAACTCCTGTAAGGAGTTGGAAGAGTCTTTGACTCTTCGGGCCTGAGTGAAATAAGGTCCTGGTGGAAGCGGATTGTCTAACGAGGGACGTCTGCGTCAAGCCTCTTCTCTTTTGGCTCAAGTTTTGGAGAATCATGATCTAGAGGCATTTGCAGAAGCTTCAGGTCATCCAGATTGGGCTGGATACATCAATTAATTAAGAGTATCATTCTTTAATGGAAAACGATACTTGGTATCATGTGCCTCTTCTGAAAGGAAGAAAACTTGACAGATGTAAATGGGTCTACAGAAATAAGTATGCATCATATGGAAGTGTTGAAAGGCACAAGGCTCAGATAGTTTCCAAATGATTTTCCCAAGTTGAAGGAATTGACTATAATGAAACCTTTGCCCCTATCACCAAAATGAATTTCATCTGCCTTTTTATTTCCCCTGCTTCCTCACGTAATGGGAGGTCCATCAAATGGATAGTAAACTGACCTTTTTGCGTGGGGATTTGCAAGAATAAATCTACATGGAAAAACCTCTTGGTTATGTCTAGAATGAATCTATCCTTGTTTGTCACCTTAAGAAATCTCTTTATGGTCTTAAGAAATCTCCCTAAACTTGGTATGCTAAAATGGAAAGCTTTCTTATTGACACTGGATTTTCCAGATGACATTATGATCCTAATGTCTATACCAAGAAATTATGAATCCATATCATAATCTGTTTCCTTTATGTTGATGACCTTATCCTTAGTGGTAGTGACTCAAAAATGTTAAACCATGTGAAAACCATCCTTAATAATAAATTTGAAATGACAAACTTAGGCTTTTTGCACTATTTCCTTGGCCTCTAAGTTTTGCAAACCAAGGAAGTAATTTTTCTTTCCCATTCTAAGTATGCTTGTGACCTTTTGCGTCACTTCCACATGGAAGATTGTAAACCATCCCCTTCTCCCTTCCAATATGGAGTCAAGATTGTTTCCACCTTTACTTCTCTTGAAGTTTATGCCACTTTGTACCATTAGTTAGTTGGTAGTCTCTTATGCTTGACTCATAACCATATTTATCTTTCCTTTGTTGTTGGTCTTGTTGCCTGGTATATGCAAACACCCCATGAAATACATTGGAAAGAAGATAAAAGGATTCTTCGGTATGTCTGGGGTATAGTTCAGTTTAGGATACATTACATTTTAGGGGGGGCTCTGTTATTGTTTGGCTTCACTAATTCAGATTGGGTTGGCGACTCTAATGATCAGAAGTCTATTGTAGGTTATTGTTTTATCCTTGGTTCAGGACTTGTCACTTGGGCATGAAAGAAACAATAGGATATTGCACTTTTTTAGCAGAAGCAGAGTACCGAGCACCAGTAAATGCAAATCAGGAAGCCTTGTGGGTTCAACAGATCCTTTCAAAGTTTGGATGCCAGCAACATCATTTGAACAACATTTAGTGTGACAATTAGAGTGCCATCAAGCTCGCCAAAGACCTAATTCAACATTAGCGCAACAAACAAATCAAGTTACACATGTGCTTGATTAGAAATATCATTCATGATAAATTTATTGAAGTTCTCTTTTTTCCTACAAAAGATCAAGTTGCAGACATGTTCACAATGTCTCTTACAGAAGAAAAGTTTTCAAAACTGTGATCTATGTTAAGCATTCAGGAATTTTTCATTAAGGGGTATAGGCTCTAATGCCTCCTTCCTTCTTCTATTCTGTCACTATTGTAAATCCTTAAATCCTATCCCGAGTTTTTCTTAAGGGGGAATGTTAGGATATTTAGACACTTAGGAGTTAGTTAAGATCTACTTGGTCTAATGTGTTGTTAGGTAAAAGTGTGTTTCTTAGTGTGTTTCTTTAGTATGCATCTATAGTTAGGAAATTCGACGGTCACAATATGTTCCTGACATAGAGTGATCCGACGGTTCATTTTCTCCTCGATCTTAATGGCTACATTGATCCATGGATTAAGACCCGATTGGTCCATGATCTCTATTTAAATAGCACGTAGGGTAATTTTCTGATGATCTATTGTGAGAAACTCTCTTGTAAAATATCTCTGTAATATTTTTATTTTGCCTTAATAAATTTCTCCAAGTGGGCGTGTTGGTTGGGGCCGTGGATGTTTCCCCGTAGGGGTTTTACCACATCAAAATATCGGTGTGTTGATCTTTGATCTATTTGTATGAGTGGTTAATGAAGGTGTTTGTCCTTTGTTGGAATACCTCTATTGTCTAACATTATGCACTATGTGCAGTATTGTAAGAAATATAATATGTTAAATCATTGTTTTTGAATAAATAAAATAAATTAACTTTTTTATTTGGAAGAAAATGTTGGATCATGTTTTCATTGATGCCAATGGTTTGATTGATTGATGTCAAGTGATTGATTGATGCCAAAGGATTGATTGATTGATGATTGATGTAATGTAATATGTATTTTCCTT